>CAODLS013045813.1:0-10454 GCA_948243855.1 Flueggea neowawraea
ACGTTGACCGAGTACTACGTGCATAGACGAAGCTCCTGTGTGCGTAGACGGCAGATCTGACGACCTTTCCCTCACAGATCAACGATCAACGTGCACACCACCTAGTGTTATGCACGTAGATCACCATGCTCACCAGGGTTCCAAGTCCAAATCACGTCCAACGTGCGCGAACATCTCCAACGCACACAGACGCACGTAGACGACCCACTGACCTCAGTCTATGCGCATAGGACGCTCTTGAATGCACACAAATGACCTGCTATGTGCTTTGCACACACAAACCACTTCAAAACATTCTCGATCGAAGTTTAACACCTCAAAGCCCCGAATTTCCCTGAAGTCTTAATGGAATACCATCAAATTCCTGTCAAAACGAACGGGATATTACAGAAGCACACATTAAGACTGTACCAGTTTCATTTCTTAAGACCCACCCAATGCCAGATTTTCTGTCATCAGCAAATGTAGCACAATCTACATTAACTTTAAAGGAAATTCAAACCTGGTTTGCTCCACTTTTTAGCCCGACAAAGGAGGAAGACAACAAACTCGAGTTCTCTAAACCTAATTAAGAACTTTTAGGAGGCACAACTATCTTCACAAAGTTTACGCCAAGGGAAAGCAGAAGAATTCTGACCAGTTTTGATGGTGGATTGATTTAGAAAAGTATAGGCACTTTACTGTACAGTTGTCATGATTTTCTAGAGACTAGAACCAAGAATCCTCCACCAGAGTTTGACTGAGGGTGAGTTGGTGAATTAATCCTGTGTCTCTGTCATTAAAAAAATGATTTTGCATGCCCTCATTCCATCCAGTGAAAGTCATGAGATCGGACACTCTTAAGTTCTTGGTTCAGATGGGAATGAAGAAACAAAAGGGTTTTCCTTTTCATGCAGCCAAGGATCTATATACACATGTAGAATCTCCATTTCCCACGCGTTTCCTAAATCCCTTCAGCTCTCCAAGTAAAACTTGGACTATGGCCAATTGTGGCTTGGAAAATATCACAATCAGGAAAATAACGTGCATTAAGCATTCTAGATAGCAACAGGTCTGGTTGGGTTAGTAACCGCCGACCACAAATCTTGTTAAATTTTCCACATGTTCTACATTCTAATCATATTGACTTAGTTTTTAGGTTTAATCTAATTTGGTCTCTCCTATCCACAGAGATTGCAAGACCTTCCATTTCTTCTTCGGAGATTGTTACGAGAAATGATGGACCCTCAAAGATCACTTCCACTTGTCATCAGAGCACGCGTTTATATTGCAGTAAGTACATCTGTTAATGCGCCAGAAATGTTATTTGGATCATGTACATAACACTTGTATTTTGTACAAGTAAATTAATGTTCTTCTGATAGACCTAAAATGTGTTAATCTTAACAAAGAAGAAAATATAACTATTTTGTCATTATTTATTTATGTCCAAAAACAGTTATATATGATTGCATATTTACATTGTTAAAATAGAATGGTCCAAATAGCTTTTCAAACATTCAGACTCATTGCTTCGTTATTATCATCTTTTCCCTTGGTCTGTGTGGGCATGTGCTTGTATGTTATGCTGGAGAACATTGGAAATTTCTTATAGCAGCTGTTTGACATTCAACTTGTGAACTTTTGTGTCCAGTGCTGGGTCTAGGATACAAGTATGATGTACATGTTTTTAGAATGACATTCCATGGAGGAAATGCCCCATACTATCATCATCATTCTTCTGCTGGATCTGGAATAGACATCTGCACTGCTTGTTTCCTGAAAATATTTTCATATTCGCTGGAACCTCTTGACAAGAAAACAAATTGCATTTGCATTTACTTGTGCATCTGATTTTGGTACCTTGATCAATATATGAATTGGATGCTTATTCCATTCACTATTTACAGATGATCCTAAGTGCTATCTATGTATTCAGCCCTATAGATATTATTCCAGAAGGTAACTTACTCGACTCTCACTTTTATTTAATTTTTCAAAGGTGTTTATGGTAGAGGTCAGGAATTTTGATAGGAACTAGAGTGTTATTTGAATATGCAGCTATCTTGGGTATAGTCGGTCTACTGGACGATCTCCTTATAGCATTACTATGCTTTCTTCATGTTGCTGCGCTTTATCGATCTGTACTCTATTTTCGCCATGGAGGTTCTTGAGCTGTGGGATAACTTTAAGCATTGTTGAAAACACAAGTTCGCCAGGAGAAAAAAAAAATAAAAAATCATCTACTGGATTGCATTTATAGCTTTCTTTTTTGACTATATGTTTCCAGGTCTTCACAAAGTGTGTTTGTTTTAGCTTCCGAGTTATGGGCATTGCCCACTGCTTAGGATATGAGGGGTACTCAATACAATCAAAACATTTTTTTAACATATTTTTTTTTCTGTCCTTTGTTTTTATTTTTGTTGTTGAAGTGATTAGTCAGCATCATCCTCGTAATGGTGCTTAGATTAATGTAATTAAAAACTCACTGTGAATGTATGGTGTATTATGCCGAACCAGAATGATCTGGTTTGGAAGGTTTGGATTTACTTCTAGGAAAAAAATTAGTTTGGTTGCTTTTGTATAAATAGAAGAAAAAAAATTCTATTCGGTTTGGTTCAAAAAAGTGAACATTACAAATACTTTGTAAAAATAAAATTCTGAAGAAAACCAAATTCAAATAAACCATTCCATTTCGATTCCCCTCTCAAAAAAATCAAACTTCGATTGGGAATTGGCACTTCTTTAAGAAGGTTTGGTGGTCACAACCTTTACATATAAAACAAGCCACTAATTCAATCAAACAAGCTATTAATAGAGACTGAAATTCAGCTTTCTACAACGTAAAACAAAACTTTAATACTCTCTCCGTCCCATAAAAATATTATCTCCATCCAAAATTTTAACTTCTTTTCAGGTGAATTAAGAAAATTAAGAATAGGTAGTTTTAATAATTGAATTCATTTAATTTCATAAATATTTTCATTTATGTTCTTTAAATAATTTTTTTCATTTATGCTCTTTAAATAAATATATTGGTGATTAATGAATTAGTTGAAAAAAGAAATTAGATAAGAGTAATATTGTAACTTTGTTAATAATAAATATAAAAAATATACATATATTTTAGAACACCTAAAATAAAAATTGTGCCTATTAATATTAGACAAAGAGAATAAATAGTTTACTTCTTGTACAATTACACCATCGAAGATAATATCATATTTTTCTAATGCACAAAATCTATTTTTATAGTAAGTATTGAGCATATTTAAAATTATCTCTTTTTTTTTTTTCCTAAAAATCCTAGGATTTTAGAAGATAATTAAGAATCTTAGAAAGCCATAAATTTTAGACAGAGGATTATTTTTTAAACGGGGCTTAGATCTCTCATTTCATGTATCATGAGAAGTCTTATATAGACTCTCAAAAATATAAAAGGATAATTTTATATAGTTGGTGTGTACAGGTGAGCAACACACAGCTTTAATAATATAAAAACACACCCGTGAAACTTTAAAGAAAATAGACAAATGATTTTAAAAAAATAGACAAATAATTTTTAGTACATATGTCATTATCAAAAGAATTTATGGTGATGGAGTCTTGTCTATGTACTGGATAATATGGATGGTGGAATAGCCAGGTATCATTCCATTGCATTTGATTTTCTTCTTCTGATGAGCTATCAGTATTATTGGCTCCATAGTCAATATTTCTTCTGCGGGGAAAATGAAAACCTGGAGGTAGTTAGACAGTTGCTACACTGTGTAACTGCTCTATAACATGTTTATTGGATTCTTAAATGTAGGGGCCCTCAAATACTGCAATCGAACTTGGAAGTGGAGTGGTGATGATTTTTACTGGTCTGGTTTGAAAACTTGCGAGTGCTGTTGGAAGAGGTGGTGCAGAATTAGAAAATACAAATACTCCATTAATTATTGCCTGAAGCTAGAATTCCCTTGAATGGATGGACGAATAACTCCCCAAGAATAGCTAACATTCTTCACGCTTCAAACAATATTTTATTAGTTACTCTTGCCCCTTTCACCGATTTTACGAGAGCTATATTGGGTAGTATAAAGATTGATAGAGACGTGGAGACAGAGAGAAAAAGCAATGCCAGTCGAGACTAGCTCGAGTGGTTAATGCGTGCGACCCTGAGGTCTGGAATTCAAATCCCATTATAATGAAAAAACATTGAGCAATGAGCACGTGCCTGCCAATGTGCAATAAAATTCTCTATTTCATAAACTTAACTCTTGACTTTGTCAGAATTGACGAGAAAACAAAATATTTCCCAATGGGCAAAGCCTGAATTTTTCTTCCATAACTAAATTTATCAGTACCAAGAGTTGACATATGCACCAGGAGTGTTCATGTGAAAACCTACATGTGATTAAACTTGCAGCTTCAGTAAAAAATAACTTACTTGCAGCAAAAGAAGCCTCTGTTTGCAGACAAGCCAGAGGGAGGCTGCCTTGAGAATGTGATGCTTTGTCCCATCAATCAACCTATAAAAAAAGTACTTATCAGTGAAGTGGAAAAAAAAAGATGTTCTGAGGATACAAATCAAGAAAATTTCTGTTTCTTCAAACCTATATGTTTGCGTCATGAACTTACTATGAAATAAATATATCGAGTATTGCAATCTTATCCGATTTGAAGTTATTACTTATTCCACAAATTTTCACCAGAATCTTTATAACATTGTATATGAGCAGCATATGGGAAGCATGCTTGATATGATTTAACTCTGGAGGCTTACTCCAAATATATTTTCGCCAAGTTAGTGTGTTTTTGATAACATTCTTCTATCTCCAAAATGAAATCAATATGTTATGATTCAGATGCAAATATCGTATGTCTTGAAGAACTTAACAAAGAATACAAAGATGGATAGGATTGAAAATGTGCATATTCTCAAGGGCCATGTTTCACTTATCAAGTGACTATAGGAAAAATCTAAAATCAAAAGATTATTTTTTACATCAGAAATTACTTGGATTTCTCCTGCGCAAAGTTCCCCCAAAGAAGAAAAATGACCCCTTCCTTCTCTTGTGAAATTTTTATGATAACAGCATCAGTAAATTGTTCCCAGCCTTTCTTAGCATGGGAATTTGCCTGATGACTTCTCACTGAACAGAAATAATGAAAATAATTCAATGTCAGGTTCTGACAATAAATTTCAAGCTCACAATATGAATAATTAATCAACTTAATGAGAAATATGTTTCGCAAGACCCCAGATAGTGATAAAACAGAATCCCAAAACGAAATTAATTCGAAGGAAGAAACTCATCACTGACTAGACTTTAAATAGTCCTATAGAAAGAGAGGAATCGGTGTTTTGTTTACCTCATTAATTAGTTGGATTTCACTGTTTATCGATTATAATTTCCCATTTTATTTTCATGTCCAATAGGAGATAATAATAGTTTTCTGTTTTCTGAAAGAAAGCAAACTCAGATAAAGAGTTTTCTTGTGCTCTTGCAAGTTCTGTTATTTTCTATGCCAACTTCTATGGCTGAATGATCGAAAGTGCATTTCAAACCCTAGAATTAAACGACTTTTCCGCACAAGAAGGTGACTCATTGATTTTGATTAATCCAAGCAATTATTCAATTTCCTTTCAGTGTAACAAAAATGAAAGGTGATGAGATACAATGCATACTTAAGGTTCTAACCTGTAAGAACAGTGTTGAGCAAGAGAATACCCTGCAATTCACAAGCAGACACAACAAACACAAAGTGAAGTGTTGAAAGTATCTTAGGAAAGAAACATCAGGTCAAAACAAATGTTTTATAACCCTGAAAGAAGAACAACCCCATTCTTCAATTAAAAAAGTGGTTTTGGATGCAATAGCAGTCTCTTAAAATATTCAAACAATCAGGGTAAAATAAGAAGACTGTTCACAAGCAGTGAATCATATTAACAACTTTCATCAATCAGGTTAATATATTCTTAAAATTACAAATAAATAATATTTTAAGAATATATTTATAAAATGTTTGGCTGGTTACTTAGGAAGTCCAACTTCCTGACCTTCCTCTTAGGAAATTACTTTCCGAAGTTAAAGGAAAATCACACACTTAACTTTCCGACAAGTTCAACTTTTTTTGTTCAACTAAGCAAGGAAAATCTACCTACTTCTCGAGAAGTAGTACTTCCCCCACCTAGCTACCCCAACCAAATAAACCCTAAATTTAGTAATCATTTGTTCGTATGAAAAGTAGAAATGTTTTGTATTTCTTTTTTTCTAGAGCTGATGACTTTGCAATTGAGCAGTTTCCAGTTAAGGTTTTTCATTTCCCCTTTTGTGCACAGTTTCGAATTTAATTTTAATTTGTTTCGAGTTCGACTCACCTAAATCAAATTGGATCTGAATTTTTAGCTTATTTGATTAACCAGAAAATTTGAGTTTATAGTAATTTCATTTCATCGAAACATTGCATCAGATAAAAGAACAGGCAACGTTGCAAACGTTAAAAAACCAAGTCACCAAGAATTTCCATATTACAGCCACAATGGCCAAAGTTCAATCTGTATTACATTCATCTGTCAGTTTCTAAGCATTCGTAAACACAACCCTCCCCTCCAACATCAACAAACTTTGAGTTTCCAATGTCTGCATCAAGATGATCTCCATCAAATAACGATCCCGTAACGACAGCCGAAGAATAACGAATGTAAAACCAATTCAACCTTCCCTTGGCGTAGGCGCTAGGTGATTCATTTCAGCTTCCAAGGTTATCAACTGCTGGGATGGTTGTTTGTCAGCCGGGTTGAAAATAGTAGTTGGCAGCTGTTTCACCATCTTCTTTGATATCAATTGTAGAAAACTCCTGGTATGGATTGCTATTATGAATCCTTTTGCCAACGAACTAAGATGTTGTAATATGGTTGGTCGTTGAAGCATCTCCTGCTTTTGGTTTCTTTTTGTGCTTACGTTTCTTCTGTTTTTGTGCGAGTCTAGTCAGATCTTTGACACTCTTCTCCCATTCCTTCTTGTTTTGCTGGTATAGCAGCATGGCAGCACGGGCATCTTCTATCTAAAACAACACAAGTTCTTTTAATAAGATCAGTAAGGTGACTTCGAAGATGAAACGGATCCATTTGAAAACTGTGAAATGTTGCCAAATAATTATCTGCTAAAAAGGGGATATGAAGGATAGAATTACAAAAAATCCAGTTAATAATCCCAAACTAGAAATGTAAGTGCAAATACAAGATTGTGCTTCGTGATGTACATCGAACTGAGAAGAGCTGAAAACGGCTACATGAGAACAATCAAAGAAGAGGAGTCAACTAAGAAAGCAAGTAAAAGTTGGACCGATACAAGCTGAATTCTCAGAAGCAAATAGATTTCAGATTTTGGGATATAATATTTAGTAACAAACTTAAATTAACTTACAAAATCAATTAAATCCGGGAAAAAAAAATATCACGTGATGACAAAATTAAAGTTGAACTCACAGGGCAATGCTCCCCATTCTGGATCTTGACACCAAGAAACTCGACTGCTAGATGGCGAAGTGCAATTCTACGCTGTTCTCTGTTACACCAACCAGCCACATTAATCACAAACAGGTTAGGAGATCTAGATATATATTTATAACATGCACTTTCTGGACTTGAAAAGATCAAGGGGTAATTATTACTTGAGAAATCGCTGATACTCTGCTGTATCCCTAATATCCTTCTTGGGATGACTCAACAGCAACGCCTTCTTGAAAAGAATATTTACTCCATACAGAAAGATCCACCTCTAATATAATTAAGCCAGATAATCATATATACCAAACCTTAAGATCATTTTTCAATGCATGGCCCACAAGGATCCTTCCTTTTATGAACTCTGCCACTTGCTTCTGAACAACTCTGAAATCCTTCGCTATGATTAACATCAAAGAATAAATGAGGCATCACAAAATTGATATCGTAGTAAAAGTTGTTAAAGCCAAGAATTGAATCTTGCATCGAGAAGTAACTTCATATATAAAGCATTAGTTAAGAAAGAATATCTTTTTTATTTTTTTCTCATAAAAAATTAAAAGGTTAGCTGTTTGGCTGGTCCTAACATCTTTTATAAACTTCCCAGTCCACATCTTGCCTTTGCAATAATCTATAGCAAATGGCTTAAAACTTGCCACTCCATTGTCCATGGTAGAAAAATTAAGAGGTTAAAACATTATCAGACATGCATAATTGTTGGACGATGGCAAGAAAATAATATGGCACAATGACATGGAAATTGATTAAAGCACATGTTCCAGCATCAGGATCATATGTTCAGGGAAAGATTCAAAAGCAATTACTTAAATAATACAAGACCACACACATCCTAACTGTTAATTTACTGTCAAGCCTGAAAAAGAAAGTTGTCAAGCCACAGAAGTTAGCTCTCTGCATATGATTGGAATTTCATTTCAACAAATTCTGTAGAAACACATATTTATGTGTATAAACAAACAAAAAAAATTCAGCTTATCTAACCTTTTCTCAAGTCCCGGGGCCGAATACCACTTATTTGAGTGCGGAAATCAACAACTCTTTCTATTGGACGAACAAACTCATCATATATCACATTTCCCCACTGATTTACCTGTCATCAATTGGAGCAATTTAAAGTAATTAATCATCAAAAATATGTGACCATGTAGAGATGCAAGCTTGAAAATTCTGAACAAAACACAGTCCATGATCTAGTATGTATGCAATTATTTGAATGTGCATTACTTTCACCAAATGTGCTCCACAATATATATCCATCCTTAAGTTGTTAAGATTGACAAACAAGAAGATAAGAAGTAAATCAATTCTTAATCAATTGAAGTTGAGATAAAACACTATGTTGCTTAGGTGTTTTATGCTCATGCTCATATCATATATCAAGGCACCAAGTCAAAGGAAGGCTACAAGGTTTAGAGAAAAGGTATGGTGAAATTGACAAGATTTCAGACAAAAAAAATTGTATCTGTGGACTGCACAAAGATGAGAAAAAGTTGCCACCAGGAAAGTTCATTTCTTATCATCAATAATACTCTTGTGTAGCATTTACAAGAATAAAATACAGATTTCGTTCTTGTATATAACCAAAAGTGGAGATCCATTTTCGCAAGATAAGTCATGAATTATACCAGTGTTACTCGTCCTAGAGCACTTTTGGTTCCTTGGCCAATGCCAACCATTTCACAATCCATGGCCACCGCATCTGTCACACTGTGATAATTATGCAGTAAAACAGGAAACTCAAAACTAATTCAATCAAATACAGCATAATGGACCAAAGAACCCAACTAATAAATCAAAATAAATAGAGATTCTTTCCTGGTTAACATTGTCTAACAGAGACTGTTTGCATTTCTCTCTCTCTCACAGCACACATACATAAAATGCAACACTCTTTATCTGGGATTTTCACAAGGAATGATACAAAGTTTCATGATTTGCTAACTTCTACACTAGATCATTCATAACAGAGTTCTCAGAATTATTTTCCCCACTGAATAGGAGCAATATTCAACTTTCAGTCACATTATCAAAAATGCATTATATCTTGGCACTGAAAAAAGAGGCTCAACCTAATCAATTCCTAATATTGTACATGATGGTTCTAATAAATGACTCCAAATTCTGCAAATTGTCACACACAAATTAAACATTGGCAATATCAATCACCTGAAATCATCATTGACTGGAATGAGAGGATTTAGTATAGAATCATCAGATTCTTCATCAGCTCTCTCTTTACGTTTCCCTGTAAATAAAAATAATTAAATAAGAATAGAATAAACCTCAGAAATTAAATTCATCACATACTTAACTCAGTGAACGCAATTTTTTTTCTTTTCAACGACAGTCAATAAAAAACAATATATATCTGAAAGCAACGAAAATATATAACATTAGAAAGTCTTTGAGCTTCTTTATGTTTATCTCATTTCATGGTTCTCCTTCATCAGTCATGAATAACAACTAGAACATACTTGCAGATCAAAATAGTAGCCAATTCAAAACATAAAGAGACTTATAGAATAACAAAATAAACTATAACCTAAATATTAGCTCTGAAACCAAAAAAATGCACTTAAGAAGCAAGAAAAAATGTAATCCCAAATAAAGACAACACAAAATAAGGTACTTTACCATGCAAAAAAATATTCGTATTACCTAAGATGGTTTTGTAGGTCGAGTCAATTCGTGGAGGTTTGGAGTCATGGTTCTTCAGCTTCTGCATATGAAACCAATAAAGATCAGAGAGAGAGAGACAGAAACACACATACATAGAGAGAGAGAGAGAGAGAGAGAGAAGGACAGTTTTACTTGTTGGAGCTGAGCCCAGTTGGGATTCAGTGGTAACTGCTGCTTGGGTTTCTTCGTTTGCATTCTTCTTCTTCTGAACTCGCCACTGGTACGTTGCACGCAGAGGAAGAGAAGAGTAGGTTTGCGACTTTGCACAGACAATGTCTCT
>CAODLS013045861.1:0-15351 GCA_948243855.1 Flueggea neowawraea
CATGTCTATGTACGTTGCAGGTTCTCTACGTATGTTGATGTCCATAACGTACGTTGTGCCTTTACAAGACGTACGTTGATCACGACGTTTTCCAGATAACGTACTTTAGCTTTGTCGTAACGTACGTTGATGCTTTGCAGAGCCTTGTTTCGCAACTCTAAGCCTTCCAACGTGTTCCACTTCAAGTCAAATCTTTTGCTCTTCATCAAAATCTTTTTCTCATCATTAAAACACAAAGGAACTTATTGTTGATCACCCATGATCCAACACCTACATGGTTTATCCCACGGGTTTCATCATGTAAGGCAACAAACATGAAGTTGTTTGGCCTTGGTCAATCTTTGAGGGATTGGTATTTTCAAATTTTTTGTGATAATACTGAATACTTTAAAGGAAAGTCTTTTCATTCTACTCTTGTGTGTAAGTGACACACTTGTAGCTAGAATCAATCTAGCATGCATGAATAACATTAAGGATTGGTTGTGATCTAACCTTGAGATGATGTATACGGGTTGTCCTTTGAAATGAGATTTCAAGGATTATTCAAGTACATTGTTCTCCTTTTCTAAGAGGAATGTATCAACGAGATCTTGAGTATGTTTGTGTTACGAGCCTATAGACACCCCAAGTCTAGGAATTAACTTCTTGGCAAACACATGTGTCCACATATGATGTGAAAAAAAGAAAACGCATAAGAAACATTGCTTATATGAATTAGTAGTCAAAAAGAAAACATCATGTTATGTACAAGATGACTACGAGTCTATGACTTGTTGAACAATTCTTTGGATATAAGACTTGAGTTCTATTATGTTAGCTAGTAGATGTTAATTAAACCCACAATGAGGGTGTTGGAAAGCAGTAAGTGATACTTCAAATGCGTTGTAATTGGTGCACTGTGTTGTCATAAAAAAGATCTACGATCAAATAGACAAATAGTTTCCATTGGTCATATGATGTAGACATGAGTAAGGACTACGTCTAGGTGTGAATTCTTGCCTTGCTATACTTCCATCTTATTAGATAGCAAGAATCATGCATGAGTAGTAATAACTAGCATGCAAAGCCATGCGTATAGTTTCACCAAAATGCAGTGCAAGAAGAAAGTTAGAAAGAGTAGTTTGAATATCATTGAATATTAACTGCCTTGATAGAATCGATGATAGTCAAAGATGACCATTAATGATCGATGGCTTAAGGATCAAAAGATCCACAGTTTGTAAATTGACATCAAGTATCACTTTAGTAAAGGATATAATTGCACAAAGAAATGGTGAACTTAGAGTTCAAAAGATCCACGCAGGACGTGACTCCGCTTGCAAAAGCCTATCAAATAGATGCACTCTTTAATATTGGCGTGGCAGTGAAATGTGTAATTTGCTAGCACATAAAGCAATACATGAGTGTGAATGTTTTGAGTAAAATATTTACAGTATTAGTGACAAAAGTATGTTGGATGGAGAAGTAACCCACTCACATAAGTGTTTACCTTGGGTTTGACAATTTATTTGCCATATGCCAAGATGAGGCAGATTTTGAGCATTTTAGTGTAAACGCGAGAGTGTGTTCATAATCAAAGATGCTGCCTTGCAAAATTTGTAAGATGAAGATGTATGGTTAATCTGTAAAATACGCCATGGATGGTGGATTCATGTTAGATTACTCTGCAATCTTGCTAAGTATTTGGATAGACTTAGCAGATTCTGGCTTAAAGTTAGAGGTAATCCTAGTGGATAGTGGACTAAGTTAGGATGCTTAGGTGCATTATGACCGAAACCTCTGCATGGTGTTAATTTAGCATTCTAAAACATGCACTCCTTCAAGGAAAAAGAGAACACTATGACACATGTTCTTACCATATGTGCATAAGCTCAACCATGGGGATGGAAAATCTTGTTATACAAGATGATCTCAAATTTCTCTAGTGTGAGACCCCATAGTGAACAAGAGGTTCCTTATACGTACTACCCTTAGAACTCTTAACATATACTTGAAGTATGAGTTGGTGTGATTACTTTAATATGTCTTTGAAAAGTCATGCATGATTCGACTGGACGAGTCATGCTGGATAGACATGCTGATGGATCATATGGTGTGGTAGAGGAAAAACTGCCTTCTTGACACATTCACAAAGTTTCGTAGTTTACCAGGTACTTATTATAGTTCCAGCATGGAAATATAATAGTGAACATGAATTATACTTTCATAAGATCATATAGGTTGAAAATGGTGATTGTGAAAAGTAGATTGGGGGTATGGCATACTTTAATTAGGAGAAAAATATTTTTGTATAAGCATTCAATATGAAAAACAATCTAGAGAGCTATTGTGTATCCTTAACTAGTGTACAACATTAAAGCTCTCATCGTATGCCAATCACGCAACCTATTTGTTATAAGACATAACAGATCTTAAATGTGATGAATGTGATTTCATTAAGTGCTACGTGGATAGTGTCCCATCATGTGCGAGCGGAAGATGTTAAAAAATGGGTCCTCCCATGTCGTTTTGTTGGTGGAACCCAAACCCGAATTGATTAAGTATCAATTGGGTTGGCTATCAAAATGTTTTGGTTGACCATCCGATTCGTTTGGGTTTGGCTTTCTAATTGTTTCATAAAACTGGTCAGTATAAATACTGATAGATTAGGAAACTTTAATCCATCAATTAGGAAAACAGAATGTAAAAACTCTTTCTCACTCTCTCTCAAGCCACTAGCCATTGTGGTTATGGAGGAAAGCTTCGTTCTTCGTTCCTCTTGCACAAGATTGTTTTTTTGCTCTTAGGTTGCACATACATGCTTCGTTCCATGTGTCAAAACGTCTATGTTTTGTGGCGACTGTTAACGGATTGTTCTAGTGCATCCTCTCATGTTCTTCCACTGCGCATATAAAGGTAGAATCTTGATTCCCTTCTATATGATTATTTGTTAATTGATTCATTGTCAATTTTATATGTAGATGCCTTAAAAATACAAACCAAAATGACGTGTATGAGCGTAGACATACACCTAATTATATAAATTAAATAAGACTCTTATTATCTAGTTTCTTAAAATTATATTAAAATATATTAATTAATTCTCTGTTTCAAAAAAATATTTTAAATGAATTTTCAATTTTCATCCTATTTCCTTTCTTAAATAAATACACTTTTAATTTGTTAACATTTAATGCTCGTTCAATTAAACTTTTCTTTTTGGTTTGTTTTAAGGGACTGACTCAGTGGCATTTATGAAATAAAAGTATAACATGAAGGGCTCTTACATGTTAGAGGGAGCTGCTTCATTCTTCCTTCCGTCATCCGATTCTCGTGCCTTTTAATTTTTTGTTTCTTTTGTTTTTAGTTGTTCCTTCTATCTTGACCGTTGCTTTCCAACGTCTCTCTCTCTCTCGCTCTCAGTTTGCGAGTTCTTGCTCTGTAACTGATCAATCCACTCTCAAACTGATCCTTGCCTTCGCACTAAGCTTCTCCGGTACGTTCCTCTCTCTTTTCTTCTTATCTATAATGTTCCTTACCTTCTCTCTCTCTCTCTCTCTTCTTTCTTTAAAAATTTTCTTGCTTGAACCGCAAATACCAATTTCTGATTATTTTTGTACGTGTTTTGCTCTGTTTTTATACAAATTCTTAAAGAGGATTTTTATCTCTATAAACTGAATTCGTTTATGTAATCGACTTTCAAGTCCATTTTTGTGATTTTCCACTAATGTTGCCGTTTGTGTTTCTCACTCTCTGCTAATTTTACTGCTTTATACTGGTGTATCATGAACAATACAGATTCTATTTACTTCAATTCGGTGTTTCTCTTCAATTACGAGGAAAAAGAATAGCTAATTTTCGTATATTTTGAAATCTATATTTAATTTTTAAATTAAATATTTTATCGATATTTGTTTTTTGAAAAAGGCTGATTTCTTCATGTAGTGGGTCAAAAACAGTGTGTTTCCGATTGCTTTACGCCTTTATCTTTATGTTATGCTCTGTCCACCTTGAAACTTAAAAAAAATAAAAAAGAAATGATCATTTGATATTAGTTATCTTGGAATAATTTAGATAGACTCTATTTTTTCCGGTTTCTGTTATAGCGTACTATCTAATTTCTCGTTTTCACACACAGTTCAGCTCTTCAATTTTCCTTGTCTTATGCTTTAGTTCCCTTTTTTCTTTTTTTAATTATATGCTTGCAACGAGTAAGCGAAGTAACTGGGTTCTGAGCTGCGGAAGACTCCATTTTTATGTTCTATGCAAGTTAGAAACGCTTTGTGACTTGAACATGAAGAAAAGCACCGTCTACAATTCTTTGCCTTTTGCATTGTTTCTTTTTTGAACACCGCATTGTGTAATATCATTTACATATCTTAAGTTAATTATATATTTATAAATGACATAAAATTAAGAAAAATAAAATTTAGGTTATTCGTGTCATGTAATAATTATATAGAAAACTAACATATCTCCTTCAGTTGAACAGCTGGAGAAATTCCATATGAGCTTGAAGACATGGTAGAGTAAAAGAAAAGTAAAAAAGGGGAGAAGGAAATGGGATGTTCTACATCCAAACTAGACGACGAAGAAGCAGTTCGGCTCTGTAAAGATCGAAAACGTTTCATCAAACAAGCTGTAGAACAAAGATCTCGGTTTGCATCCGGACACTTAGCATATATCCAGTCATTGAGAAGAGTTTCTGGTGCTCTTCGTGATTATGTTGATGGAGATGAACCCCGAGAGTTCTTGTTGGATTCATTTATGACAACAGCGCCGTTTACGCCTGTAAAGAAAACAGGTCCTGGTTTCATCTCAATTTCGACGCAATCTTTCTCCAAAAACACTATACAATCTGCTGGTTCTCATTCGACATTCAAAATACATTACTTAAGATCAGGGGGAGACCAGACAGTTTCAGTTGAGGAGAGACCACAATCGCCTGAAATAGTTCGGGTTCAAACATATTCTCCAATGCATTATTATGGTATGGATGGGCTCTTTGGGATGCAGTCATCACCAATGAATTCATCATTCTTCTCTTATAACAATGGATATGACATTCCTCCACCTTCACCACCACAAACTTCGCATTGGGATGGCTTTTGGAACCCATTTTCTTCATTGGACTACTATGGGTATGCGATGCGCTCAAGCCTTGATCAGATGGTTATGGATGATGATATTAGAGGAATAAGGCAGGTTCGAGAAGAAGAAGGGATTCCTGAATTAGAAGATGAATCTGAACAGGAAGCTGGTAATAGCATGGGGAATAGTAAAGAAGAACAACAACCCAAAGTTGATGTCAATTCTTCTAGTAATAGAGAAGAAGTACTAGTTGAAGATGTTGACGAAGAAGAGGAGGATGATGATTCTGACTCTGATAGTGGGATTGAATTTGAATTTGAAGGGAATGGTTTAAAATCACAATGTACAGGAGAGATAGATCTATCACGACCTCAAAATTCTCAAGTTTGTTCTCGAGAAATGGCGGTAGGGGACGGAGAGGCTAAGGTAGAAACACCAGGTTATATGGTATATGTAAATCGCAGGCCAACAAGCATGGCTGAAGTTATTAAGGATCTTGAAGAGCAGTTCACAATTGTTTGCAACTTAGCAAAAGAGGTCTCAGCATTATTAGAGTCCAGCAGAGCACTATATTCATCCAACACAGCAGAACTCATTGGTTAGACAATTTCTAAACTTCAGTTTTCTTAAACCTTTACCTGGTATAAGACAAGATTAAACTGTGGTTTGCCATTTAATATTTTGCACATAAATGGATGATTAGATTAATTTTTTTTGAAGTTCTATGTCGTAAATGCCATATTAGTTGCTTGGTTTTGGACTTGAACTAAAAGTACTTTGCCCCTGCAGCACTAAAATTGATGAATCCAGTAGCTCTTTTACACTCTGCTTCTCGCTCCTCCTCATCTAGATTTTTGATGAATTCGGGAAGTTCAAAAGAAGAAGATTATGAAAGCAGTAGTGGCCTGTCAGAGGAAAAGTGTATGTTCTCAGGTAGTCATAAATCAACGCTGGACAGATTATATGAATGGGAGAAGAGACTATATGAGGAAGTCAGGGTACATACATCTAACTCTTTCAATACATTTGAGAATGATGCATTAAGTTACCAGAATCTTGCGCACTTTGAACAAACATTAGCAGGACATTTGGTGTGTTGGATGAATCTAACCGTCTAATTTGGCAAAAAGTACATTGAAAGAACATTGTTAGTTCATTCAAAAAAATTTACACAAACTTGCATTCACTTACTTTTTCTTGAACAGTCTGCAGAAAAGGTTCGAATTGCATATGAAAAAAAATGCAAGCAACTCAAGAATCAAGATATAAATGTGGAGGACCCATCTGCAGTGGATAAAACAACGGCAGCCATAAGGGATCTGCATACTCAGATAAAGATTTCAATACACTCAGTTGAAGCTATTTCAAAACGAATAGAAACTCTGAGGGATGAAGAACTGCAGCCTCAACTTCTAGAATTACTTCAAGGGTATGCCAATTAATGCCTCAATTTCTCTTTGCAATTAACGTTTTCCAATTTTTGCTTAGTGATTCTTCTGCCAACTATCAATTATTTTGGAAACATGTTGAAAATTAAGCAATTTTGTGAAATTGAAAACTTCAAAAGAAAACGTTGATATAAGCTACTAAATTCTCTTCAGGATAGCAAGGATGTGGAAGGTAATGGCAGAATGCCATCAATCACAAAAGCGGACTTTAGATCAAGCCAAGCTTTTACTAGCCGGTACTCCCACAAAACTGGCTGGTAAACGATCTTCTTATGTTTCATATACTAACCCTCAAAGGCTGGCAAGATCAGCATCAAATCTTGAGACAGAACTCAGGAACTGGAGATCCTGCTTTGAAGTTTGGATTACTTCTCACCGGTCCTACATGCATGCTTTAGCTGGCTGGCTCCTGAGGTGTGTCAGGTGTGATCCTGACACATCAAAGTTGCCATTCTCGCCTTGTCGATCAAGTGGAACCTTTCCAACGTTAGGACTTTGCATACAATGGTCAAGGTTTCTTGATGCCACTCAAGAGATGTCTGTGATTGATGATTTGGACTTTTTTGCTGCTGGCATGGGCTCTTTCTATGCACATCAGCTAAGAGATGATTCTCGGAAAATCCCAATTGGCTCCAAGAGGTATGAATCTGAAAGGAATATGGAAATAGTTGAGGTTGGTGAAGTAGAAGAAGTGTTGACAAAAGAGAAAATGGCTGAAGTTGCCATAAGAGTACTTTGTGCTGGCATGTCAGTTGCAGTGAGCTCTCTTAGCGAGTTTGCTGTTAAGTCTGCAGAGGGACATACAGAACTTTTCAAGCAATGGGAAAATGCCAAGTGGCCGCGAAATTCCAGCTAGACTAGGATGTGATGTATATATCATACATTAGCGGTGGTTTTGGTCAGTCAGGCTCCATTTTTCTGGAGAAAACGTTTTAATTTTCAGCTTTCATGTTTGGTAAGTAATAGAGAAATAGGTTGAAGGAAAATATCTTTTTGGTCTTAACAATTAGGAATTCATTTCCCCGACTCACACTTTCATGAGGCATAGCGTGTGAAATCTGAATGGTTAAAATTTAACAATTAAGAAGCTTATAAAAATTACCTTAGTTAGTATTTAAAATGTTTTCAAAATATCCTTGCAGTAAATCATGTTCCAAAATGATGGTGATACTCAATGGGTCTCTAAAATGAATCTATATGGGTTATAGTAAAACTTTAGTAGACAAATAATTTAATTAATTAAATTTATAAAAAAAATAAAATAATTAATTTTTTTTGTTACACAATAGATTAAAAATTTGTGTATCAGCTGGTGCCTTTGAATGATGTTTCTTTCAAAATGAAGTATATAGACAAGCTTGGCATGAGATACACAGAGAACAAACCCTTGGAGTCGTCAATATTTAGGAGGAGCGAGAAAAAACTTATTATTATTATTTTCGAGAACAAGTTTATTTTCTGTGTATATTATTATTTATATATATTGCGATTAAAAAACGTGTATATTTCTTTGATTTTTTACTATATAATTTATTAATTTAGAGTTTACATTTTTTATCTATCATTCAAAAATAAAATTATAAATTGGCTTGCCTTGGAGGACAAGCCAAAAACAAGTGGACCAAATTATAAACATACAAATCAAATGGCAAGCAAAACACGGTCAAACCTCCAAGTCCGCCATAAAACCCGTAAATCAAGTCAAAACCCCCCATCCATTTCTCGTAGCGAGAATCCAAAAAATCAACATGGCTGGAGTCGAAATGCTTCCAAAAGAGTATGGCTATGAAGCTCTTGTTATCGTGGCTTACTGCTTTCTCAATTTCTACATGCTGGTCAAGTTGGCAAAGCCAGCAAGAAGTACAAAGTCTTCTATCCCACTCTCTATGCCCTTGAATCTGAAAACAAAGATGACAAACTCTTCAATTGTGTCCAGGTTTGCTCTCACTTTATTTGATTTATCTGATTTTTCGCTTTCTTTTAGCGATAAAGCTAAGAATTTTTGGTTTTTTTCTTTCTTTAATGTGTGTTTGCAGAGAGGGCACCAGAACTCTCTGGAGATGATGTCTATGTTTTTTGTACTGATGATATTAGGTGGTATAAGACATCCTTGTGTACCTTCCGCTTTTGGGTTTCTCTATATTGTCACTCGTTACTTCTACTTTACTGGCTACGCCACTGGTGATCCAAATGCGTAATTGGCATTCAAAATATGGGTAGTTGTGAATTATGGGTCATTTTGGTTGTGGAAAATTTTCTGTAAATTTTGGTCATGAGGTTTCTTTCACTTTCAGGAAATATGGGTTCTTGGCTTTGCTCGGACTCATGGGGTGCACTATTTCATTTGGAATCAGTCTTCTACCAGGATGATCCTATTTGTGTTAATGAATTGCAGGTTTTTTTTCTATGAATTTTACTTTCAATTTTCTAATTTTCGTTTTGTCTGTGTTCTTATTGTGTTAAATAAGAGTCAAAGCCTGCCTTTTGAAGTTACAAGCCTTGTATATTCTCTAGAAAGAAACTTTCCAGTTTTTGTTCAACTAAGTTGTACTCTCTTGAGCAGTTATGTTATATAGCAACTTAGTTTGTCATACTTGTTGCCCTGTGATTTTGTGCTACGAATTAGTTTGGTTATTAGCTTCTCAGAGTTTCATTGTGAAGATGGTGCCCCTCCTCGAACTTTTTTCTGTGTCCGTCACTGGTTGTATTAACCCTGTTTCAAGCTCCATTCATATAATAGTACTCATTCTTAACTATGAGTTTAAGCTGCAAGTATCAAGGACCAAGTTTAAGGTTATCATCGATTAGAAGACCACCTAATTAGTGGATCACTACCTAACTCCTACAATTCTTAACTGAAATTATTGCTGATGATTTTTATGCACTGTGATGCCATTACGAACAGTCTTGATTAAGATTTTGTGCCACATCGGTTTGGTCTCTTTTTTGTCAAACAATATGTAAGCAATGTAAGATTAGCTCAAAATAACTTTTCCATGCCAAAATTACTTTTTGTAGACATTATTAAGATGTATTCTCTTCATCACCAAAGGTTATAGTATAGTGATATAGGTACAGAAATCCTTTTTTAGATCAAATATTTCGAGTTAGATATAGAGAAGTTTTAAAATGAAATAGTAAAGAGAATTGTGTTGCCTGTAAAGGTTTTTACAATTTGGATACAAATTAGACAAATATCAAAAATAATATATAAATTATGAATTAAAATTTTGTAATTTCAAGTGAATTCAAATGGTTAAATATTTATTATCAATTAAAATACTTAGAATTCTGCATTTTACTCTTTTTATTAAAACAAAAACTAAAACTAAAATTTTAGTAGTTGAAACTATAAAAACTCAAAACAGAACAGAGAACACAAACGTATCATTTTACTAAGTTAGTGAAAATCTCAAAGTAAATTTCGTTAACAAGTGCATAAAATTTATAAGCACAACAAATTTGGTTGTTATGATTAAGAATAACCACCATTTCTACTAAAAAACAGATTGAATTAACATTATTGGTGAATCAAATGCAATAGGAAGCTTCCCAATCAGCGTCTGCATAATGACACCATTTCTTCGTCATTTCCTCATCGTCACCAATCCATCTGTCCATACACAGAACACATCCCCCTTTCATTTCTATCCTTGACCGCCCACAACGTTTTCGTGGTTCACTTTGCTTATAGCTTATCATCGTTAATCGCTTCATGAAGGTATTGTCCAAAAAAGCTTGTGAATTGGTTCAATATTTCAAACACAAACAAGTTAATTCTTGTTCTTACATGCCTCTTCTCTTGTTCTAATGAATTGCAACCATCAATTTCTTGAAAAAATTGTCTTGCTGAATTTTGGCACATGGGAATTATTGAAGTGAGAAATGTGAAATTAAATTTTTATTTTTCTTCTTCATTTCTTCTTATTATCTTGGAGACGAAGATCGGTCTTTTTGACTAAAAAGACTTCAATCAATCTTTTGGAGTCGTGCTAAATAATTATAGCAGACCTAAAAACTCCTTTTTAAACACATAAACGGAGAAAAACAAAAAGAAGAAGAGAAAGAAAACTCCCTTATAGTCGCAAAATTTAAATTTTATTCAAAATTTTCTGATGACATTAAAATCTGTAAAACACAAAATAAGAGTAGGAGATCAGACGATACTCTGCAAAATGCTTAAATCAGTTCACACTCATGAGTAAAAAAAAATTTCACACTCATTAAAGCAAAAGTGCAAATAGAATCACGTATTTTGTCAGTAAGAGTGAGATGTCTATTTATAACTGAGGACTTCTACTTTGAATTTTGACTGCTACAGAATTCGGGGGAAATTTACATTTGCTTGTGGGCTTTATTAGTCGTGCCACTTATAACTCAAGCAACTCGGTTAGAACCCTAGGTTTGCAATGGCTCAATCTGCTTGACGTGCATGTATGATTTTTTTTGCTTGCAAGAGTTCGAATATTGCTCACCCAAAGATGGTTTGTTACTCACATATAACCAGTTATAGTGTCACCAAATTTAGCCATTTACTACTGCCTGGAACTATACTCACGTATGAGCTACTTGCTCGCGCAACAAATCTTTTGGTCGCACAAGATCATGTAGATATCCAAAATTGCTCGCGCAATGATAATTTTGCTCGAGTAAGATCATACACTTCCAATTTTTTGACACTTCACACATCTAACTCAAGTTTTTTTATTGTTTTGATCCTTTGGTCCACTTTCATTAATATTTTGTTCACTATTGAAATCAACTTTTAGGGTACCTAAAATTTTCAATGACTAGTAGATAAGAATCTTAGTCAGTTTTGATGAAGGCAATTCATATAATATTTTTTTTAATTAAAAAAAAACTTCGTAAGGAAGGGTAGAGTAATTTTATTGATGAAGGATTTTGTGTAAGAGGGTTAAAAGAAGAAAATGATTTGGTTAAGAGACTAAATAAAAAAATGTACTTTTTTAAAAAAGAGAAAAAAAGGAAGATATTGTATTAATTTTGATGCATATTATTGCACCAAATTTAGAAGGTGTTTATATTAAATAGATTGAATAAAAATATATTTCTTTAAACAAAATATATAATAAAAATAAAAAAAGTGCCACGTCTTATGAAAACTTAAATAATTATAAAAATATAAAAAAAATTCTGCTCAAAGTAAACACCCTAATGTATCAGGAAGTGGAGGAAAATGGAGTTGTGGTGACAATAAGACAAAGTAAAGTGGAATTGTAAGACGATTAATTGAAGAATTGCTATAGGCAAAGCATATAAACTATTTAATTTCACACAAGGCCTAGTAAATGCATGATGAAAGTGAGCCGGAGGTGTTCAATTGTGTTTGTTGGGCCACTTAGAAAATTTGTGTAAGTGAAGGCCAGCCACCTGCCTCAGGTTTGGCAAAAGCTTTTTTTTTTTTATCTATGTTATTTTTTACTTGTTTTAATTGAAAATCAAATTTATGATTTTTTAGTGTTAAAATTGACACTAACACCAATGAACTAAAATCCAATATTTCAATAGCCATCTCCTACATCGATCTATCTTTCTTTCTTTCTTTTTTAAGTATCTCCCAAATCTACTCTCAATTGAGATGCATGTTGCGCGGTTCGTGACAAACCTACAAATAATTGTGAAACCAGTAGAAATCACTGGGGTGCTTTGCATGATGTTGCCCTATTGAAATTGAACTGTGGTTGAGGTTTAGGCTTTGAAATCTCGACTCCTTGGTTAGCTTCACGGTTTATGGCACAGACTCCTATCACTATTTGTTTTGACGCGTTGGTAATCTCTTATAGATTGTTGGAGGCACGTCTAACACTGTAGCTAAGAAAAAAAACTTCTAATTGAAAAAAAAAAGTGTATAAATGCATATGGCTAGAAAACTTGAATGCAATGCACAACGGCGAAGCTAAAATTTTGTTAAAATGAAGTCGACTATAAAATGAAAAGAAAAAGAATAAAACAGACAAGGTGAAATCGACGGATATATCCTAAAAATTTGCAAACAGCAAATAGGGTCATTCGACCCAGCATGGCTCCGTCATTGGCAATGCAACCTTTTTTTTTTCTCTGTCCGGACTCACAAGTCACAATATGCTGAAACATAGGGACCCAATTTTCAAAGAGGTCAATAAAAGGTTGAAGAAAAGGAGGATCATACCATAGAGTCTCCAGATTTTAAGCTTTTCATAAATGAGCTTTTAGGTTGGAATTATTTTTGCTTGATTGGCACTTTATACTTTGTCTTAGATTAACGGTACACATGTGTATCATCTCCACCTATGCTTAAGTATCTACTTTTCCAACAAAATAACAATTTTTTTAAAATTTTTATCTCTTTGTTGGTAAATCTTGTATTTGTGTATGATTTTTTGTCTTTTGTGAAATTGAATATGCACTGAAAATAAAAAATTAAAATTAACTTTAAAGTGAAAAAAGGAACCATCCATCGATTTGCTACTTTTCTCTATTTAATTTTGCCTAGTTATGTAACTTCAACATTGGTAACTACTAGCTAATAGCTATACTATAAAATTTTGATCGTAATGTTCGTCCAACAAATGCAATTAGTACAGAAGAAAGCAGGTACGAAGGTGTTCTTTTCCTCATATAATTGATTCTATGGAACGTAAAAAATTTAAACGAATATTACTTATTTGGTACATTAAATAATTCATTTTGATATTGGATTACCAGATTGAGACATTGGAACAACTGCTTCCTTCAGTGTAAAGTTGGATATTTGATGTCATATTTGGTCACAGAGAATCAAATTAATTAGATATCATTTAAACCATTTGAATCATTTTTAAGTTTGAGTTAATTTTATTTTTAGTACTTTGTGGACAAAGAATTACGGATTTTTTTTGGTCGGAGGCAAAGAGCTGCGGATCACCACTAGTTTATATACACGATGCATTGGATGTACGTTTACTTCAAGTAAGATCTTTTTATGAAACCACAAGAAAAAAAAATTGGTGTGAAAAAAGATATACAGAAAAAATGTGACAAAATAATGCGTCCTATCGTAAAAGGACTATCAGTCAAGTTGACACATTTACTTTATATATATATATATTACTCTCACAAATAAGAATGGTAACTGGTACTTTACCCATTGGATACTGATTTTATTCGTATTGAGTTAATGAGAATATTATTCGTTTTGAACGAATATGAGTAAGCGTATGACTATTATTTATATTTTATTATGTAAATATGAGTAGAATATAAATATAACTTTATCTTATTCGTACTCATACTTATATTTGTATCTACTAGATAATACTTGTATTCACACTTATTACTCATACCCATACTATCACACACACACACATATATATATTATCAATGCTATAATATATTTACACTAAAATATTATCTCTATGATCATACTATATATAATTGTTATTATTATATGTTCATATTGTATTATCATTCGATACCTATAAAATAATTGTATTCGTATTAATTAGTTTACTTTAATAAAATGTTGAAAAATATAAGCAAATGATCGATGTAATGGCGGATCAAATGCAATAATTCATGAAATAAGTCTCTATTATATTTTTATGTTTAAAAACATTCAAATATGAATTTTAATTTTTTGTATATTATTGTATGCCTTTAATATTCATTGATGTCTATTCTTTTAAGTATTATCTTAAAATTATTGACATGTAATTATTTTTTAGATTAACTAAATATGTTTATACAACGAATAAATGAGTACCCTACAAACAAGCGAGTACAATGTAAATAAGATATAAATAATGATTTTTATTACTTGCATGGGTACAGATAGAAAGCGTGAGCTGCAAGTACAAAAAGAATATTATTTTACTCTATCCGTATTATACTCATCGTCATTTCCACTCACGAAGAGGAGGTTCATTCTCGTAAATTTTTTTAAAAAAAATTTAAAATATTTTTGTTCCATTGACCTCATGCTTCAACCCAAAACTTCAAAATTTTAAATGCATGTAGTTTACTAACGGAATTATCCCAACACGGTTAACATATTTACTTGATGAGAATCCAGTGAAAAAGAAATGAGTAAAGTGAAGAAGGCGATAAGATTAATTTACGTTATCCGTAGAAAAACAAAGCAAATTATTGAGGAAGAGTGGGGTATTATAGGCTGTAGAACCCATGAGTCTTATCTTAAAGAGGAGGGCAATAGCTGAAAGCAGGACGACTGATCAAGTCAAGTGTTGCCTAAAATGGTTGAACACAAAAATGTCAAATCCCTAGGATGCCCTTTCCTTCCTTCCTTCCCAATTGTCACGGGCTTAGAGTTTTAGCGCAGGGACTTCACCCGTGCGGCACCCCGGGTCTCGCGCATACCTGAGGTTCAGCCTTTCTCTTCTCTGATGCTTACTGGTTTCGCCCTCCCATGGACTCATCAGGAGAGCGGGGACAGCTTCCGACCAGTGTGGTGCCTAGATGGCACGCAGATCCGTCATAGTCAAGTCCCAGACCAGCGACAAGCTCCCCAAACTCAATTGGGTCGGCATGTCTAACTCAACACAGGCGCAACACCTACGGCACATACTCACACCTTCCGCTGCCCCGCTACCCACACTTTAGCTCACCAGCAAGCATCTCGCGCATCCTGCGTCGTCACGACATTTGGGTCGTGACATTCTCCCCCACTCAATTCATGCACGCCTCGTGCATGAGGGGAACTCTTGGCCACCCTTCAAAGATTGTCCCGGATCAGTGTGCGACCACCCTGCCTCTACTCGTCTCTATCTTCAAGGAGAGCCACGTGCGCCAGACCCCACATGTCTTTGGGCGCGCACCGCGTGGACTCGAGCGCTCG
>CAODLS013045945.1:0-13184 GCA_948243855.1 Flueggea neowawraea
ACCATTAAGCCAGAGAGAATGCATCACTCCGTTGGCTCGAATTTGCCTAATGCATTCACAAATGGTGGATCATCACTTCACTCAACCATGCGCTCTGCTGTTGAAATGTCTGCTCATGCCAACAATAGAATTGATCCCCAACCAAATATGCTTTCAACACAAAACTCAAACATGGGCCTGATTCAAGGAATAAATGGAGGGATGATCAAATCAGAAACTGGTTATTCAGGTGCTTCCCCTTATGTGTTTGCTACTGATGGGAGCGTCTTAGAAGCACGTGCTTCACTGCCAGATGCATCTGTAGCATCATTCAGTAGTGTAGAGTCCAATGCTCAAACTTTGACTGAGCCACTTTTAGATCCAGACACATCTTCTTCATTTGGGTTCCTTGATCACATTCCTCGAAATTTCAGCCTTTCAGATTTGACAGCAGATTTTTCTCAGAGTACAGGTTCTCTCTCTCTCTCTCTCCCCCAAAAATTTGTGCACAAATATTCTTTAGGAAACTTTTTTTTCTTTTGCTTAAGTAATTATTTTTAAATAGCTGAAAAGTTACTTTCTTGTTTGCAACACATTGGTGTTCCTTTGACTTGGGGTAAATTCTAATAAATGAGAGTTTATTAGGATATTCATTCTGTTTCATTGTGACCCGGTGTGGAATAAGTGGAAATGAACTCAATTGATGAAGGATAAAATATTTTGCACCTTTTATCTCATTTTACACATGCTCCCAGAACTGTGGGAGATTTCAATTACTCTTTTTTCTGTAGTTTCAAACAAAGCATATGGCAGCTAGTTGCCTGCACAGAATAACCTCTCAGGCAACAGCAAGGTTTGTTTATGATCATGATATGCATATCTGGAATTTTCTTAGATAATTTTGAGCAATTAGATTTGGATCTACATCTAATTCTATTTATAAAATTTTCAGAAATATTAGAGAACTACCCCAAATCATCTTACTTAGTGACAGACAATGAAAACTTCCTTGAACAAGAAAGAGAACATCAAGGTCAACCCCTTTGTTCCTTTTTCTACTTATTTTCTTTACATCTTGAAGGAAGGAGCTAATTCAGTGCCGTTTTTCAGCAGACAATAAAAGGCTGGATACTATATCAGAAGGCATGAGTTATGATGAGTTTGGGAGTGAATAGACATGATGTTTCAGTAAGTTCTTGGCCTGATTTCCTGATTCTTGATGTTGAGTTGATTTTGCTTTCCTCGTGCTTGTGTTACAAACGTGCATTATTTTTTATCTACCTAGATATAAGTAATTTCCATCGCTGCATTAGAACTAAAATTTAAATTAATATTAGTTATGTGTGTCTAGTTAACAGTATAGTTGTGCGCTTCCTGCATGTTAGGTGAGTGAGACAATATTTTAGCCTTGATTATTAGGAACTTATGAATGAGACGTTGCCGAGTGTGTCAATCTTATCCTGGATACTGTAGTTGTGCTTCTGCGTTTGGTAAAAATGTTGGCAGAACCATTTTATCGATCATTGCATCTCCACTGCCGAAGAACTTACTTGCTTCCATTAAAATGTTTACCTGTTTTCCCGTTGGATTTTTAGTAAGCTCTTATGAAATGAATGTGAAATACATATAAAACTTCTTTCCAGGTATATATGCCTGGCTTCATATTTAATTAATTTCTTGATTTGTTGCTGAGTTACATGATGTGTTTTTGTGCCTTTTTTTAAATTACTTTTCATTTGCTTGATGCAGGTTTACTTGCATCCTTTGGATGAGATTTTGTAAATAGGCATTTCAGAAAGGGGGGAGTTTTCAAATGTAGGGAAGAAGACTATTTTAGAGATAAACTGGTGTGTATAACTCAAAACATAACTCAACTGGATTACAATGTCACATGATGACATTTGACATCAGGATTTGCTTTTAGGGGGGGAAGTTTATAAAAAAATAATAACAGTGTTACTGTTATCATTTTGTTTTTTGTAATGTGTTTAGTGTCTCTCAAGGGTAGATTGCTATCATTTCCTTTATTGTTGCTGATAGGTTTGTATTAAAAATTTCTGATGAATTTTCTTGTTTTATCAGAAAAATTTGTGATGACGTTTGTTTGGACAGCAGAAAAAAGTTTATTATCACAGCTGTTCTTCTACAGAATCGCAACTTCAATTTTCCTTTCAAATTTCGTTGTACGTAAATAAATATATTTTTAATTAATAAAGAATTCTATTCAAATAACTTTTTTTTAAATCACCGGTATACATATATTTTTAGCGTATAACTAATTTAAATTTGAACTGCACGGTAAAGATCTCTCTGTCGGAGTTTAAATCTTTTTTATACTGTTGTACGAAATTGAGACATTTAGAGGAGTTCATGTTTCTCCACTACAGTCGTCAAATTAAATAACAGAGTGAGACAAATGTTTGTGTTGATGGTAATGGACAGTTTTTACCGTAGATTAAGTTACGGGTTCAAGCTCATGCATGGCATGAGTTTATGATAGAATATGTTTCCACATCTGGTAAAGTCCTTAGATACTAAAATTAAGTAACAGCGTAAACGCTTGGTACGACACAGCATGGACACATTACATTAATATATCCAAAGAAGTGGGGCCTCGTAAGTCTGCTTGTAACGCGTCCAGTTCGTAGACGCATTGATGAAATGTGTTATTGTGTCCCTATCACATAGTCTATCTTTTGTTTAGAGAATATACTAGAAATTTTAGGTGTGGAGATCAGTGCTCTCCCACCTAATAAAATAATAGTTAAAATCTTTAAAATAATAGTTAAAAATTTTATTTTAATTAATATTATTAAAATTATGATATTTTTGATCTCTCTTTTCACTTTGAGTTATTTTATTATCTTAATTTTTGTTATTTAAAATTATTTTATTGTCTCTATTTCTCATTTAATTCAATAAATAAGATTGTTAGACTAATTAATAAATATACATGACTTGATTAATTTTTTAAATTATTTTTAATTTTTAACTTGAATTATTTGTTTTAAATGTATTGATACATTTATTTGTTATTTTTGATTTGATAATAGTTTCTTAAAATTTAAATTTATAAAGTATCAAATTAATACCTTGTATTATTTTTAATATTATTTTTTATTTTTATAATAAATTTATTTTTTTAATACAATATTATTTTTATTTTAATGTAATTATTTATATTTAATGAATTTAGAGTAGAAAGTATTAAATGAAATAGTAGATAAAAATTGATGATTAAAATTAAATTGTGTTTAATGAAAAGCTGAGTGAGCGTTCTGCGAGACTTTTACTGAGACCCTGTGTTACTAATAAAAAAACTGATGGATTATAAATTAAAAATTTTAATAAAATAATAATAAAAATATTAAACAAACGTCTTATAAAATGATTTATAAATACTGAATTACAAGTAGCCTAAGAATTGTAATGAAATTGGTTGGTGGACATCGTGAGTGGCTTGTGAAGCAAGTGGCGTCCACGCACGAGGAACACGCATGAGTTTGGCAATTTCGTGGCCATTGCTGGTGTGCCGTATCCCGCGGAATCAAAGTTTACTTTGCCTTGCTTACCATTTGTTGCTTTTCCAGTCAAGTCAAACCCAACCCCATATGCAACAACTATTTTATTTTCGTTTTTATTTTAACTAAGCTTTGGGACTTTTTAGATAAAAACATATAGAATAGGATTAAAAAAATGATTATTTTGATAATTTATTATTAAATACAGAAAAAATAAATAAATCTTCTACCATCGATCCTCCATATTGGAGGGAACATAAATAGTAAAAGAGAATAAGTTAATCTTTACATCATTTTTCTTCCTCTATCATCCTTTAAAGAACCTTTAAAACAATAAATCGATTACTTCCTCTCGTTCCGTCACTTTTTCTCCCTTCCTGTACCTTTAATCCAAATAAAGACTAAGGAAATAGTTCAATTATAGGATGGCAATCAAATGAATTTTATTTTTTTTAATTCTTGAAACTAAATTAACCTAATTAATTAAAACATTTATACAATTAAATTGAACTAAAATCTGATTGTTCTTTTAGTGCTACTAGTTTTTGTGCTCGTGCATTGTACATAATATATATTTTTTATAATTATTTTGTACAATTATGTTAAATATGTAGTTAAATTATTTTTTAAATATACATAAACATGACAATGTAAAAAATATCTTACAATTATAAATATACATAAATAGAGAATTATATAAAAAATTTTAATTTAACAAAATATTGGGTGTGCATCTTTTAAATCTTCCATGAAAAAATTTTACAGACATTCTATAACTATGTGATGAAATTTATAAATAATATTAATATAAATATATGTTATAATTTTAATTTTATTTAATATGAAACATATTATACTTATGTTTCAAATGTACTTTGTGACAAATATTTTTAATAAACATATGTTAAACATATATCAACATATAAATTAACATAATGTTGCAGGTTATATTATGTTTTTATATTTGAGGAAAAAAGCAAAAAATAATAAACCTAAAAATCAAAATAAAAAAGTTCAAATGTCACTCTATGCATGTCTGCTGAATTAATTTTAAAATAGAAAAATGATAACTTTTTTTTTGCAAAAAAATGAAATTGATAGTATATAATATCCAAAGTATTTGTAATACAGAAAGTTGAGATTAATCTCCATAAATCACCAAAAATATATAGTACAATGGAATAATATCATTAAAATTTCTATGAAATATTAAAAATATAAAAAAAAATCTTTCCTTTTTGTTTTGGTATGTTTCCTCCTTTACCTATTACTTATCACTTGCTGAAGTTTGTTTTTCCTTTCAAGCAACATTATATTTTAGACTTCTAAATTGAACAAAATCTTGGCAACATCAAAATTTAAAAATTAATTTATTCTAAAAGAAGAAGATAGTGAATGAAAGAAGAACCACTGTATTATTTTTTTTAAGGAAAATATAAAACATATAGTTTAAATTATGATTTGATTCATTTTAAATAATTATATCTAGAGATAAAGTTTTTTTAATCTATTCGAAAATAAAGTTAGTTTTATTTGAAATAAAATAATTTCTATAAAATAAATAAAAAAACTAAAATGAAAAAGGTAAATTTAAAAATAAGATAAAGATTTTATAATATAGATAAAATTTAGATTTTTTATTGAGATAATTACAAATTATTTTAAAAAATTATTATTTATAATTACAAATTTGTAATTATAAAAAATAAACAAGAGTATATTAGTCCAAAAAAAGTTTACGTCATTCTCATTTTTATAAGTGCTATAATTTCACTTTCAAATAAAAAATAAATAATACATCATTAATATTACAAATTGCATATACCTATTGCCACCATTATAGATTAATGATTTATAAATGAAGTTGTCAATTCGAACCGAAAAAGGTGTTTGTATACCCATAAATGTCAATTCGTTTTATAAGTAAAAGGTTGATTGTTATACACCTTCAAAGTTTGGAAAGATGAAGAGAGAATAATGTGTGTTTGAAAAGTAGTAGAGAGAGAAAGGTTACTAGAGTTTGAAGAACTGGAGGCGGCTGCGAAGAAGAGAGGGAAAATGGGGTTATTGTAGAGAAAGAGGCAATAGAGAGAGACTGGGGTTGGGTTCAAGGAACTCACCTCCTTCTTTCCTTTTTATCATCTGGTATTATATCATAATATTTTTTATATTTAACTAATTTAAATTTAAATCTGGTAAAATTTATATTAGCGCTAAATTTTTTTTATTAAGTTTCAAAACTTTCCATGCACATTTTAAACTCAAGACTCTAGTTAACAGGAAAAGAACATCTACTACTCCATCATAGTTTTGGGTGATTTTTTCTTTCATTTTCAATTGTTTGCGTTTGCATTTGCACGGTTTGTTATGGGTAGTATTGTAATTTCAGTCTACATTATTAATTTAATGTTTATCACGCGCCTCATAATTGAGTGATTTGCGTTTTATTTATGTGAGAAGTTCCACTAGAATAATGATATTGAGGAATTTTTGTATTTTTAATATTATGTGTTGTGATTGGTACGGTAATGGCTTCTTCTTTATTGGTAGTGGATAGACATCTCATTTTCTTGATTTATATATTTCTGGTGTTGTCCCTCAATTCAGTGCCCTCTTTCTTCATCTGTCATTTCTTCTTTGATTATGTCAAACTATGTAAAATATCTATGCTAATCGAACGTATTCTACGTGAATGAAAACTATTAAATTCCATCGTAATTAAAATAAAAAAGTACTCTAGAAAATCTCCCCTTCTAGTGTATTTTTTGATGGGAAAACAAATTAATAAACTATATCTGCATTTTCATTATCTCAAGAATTGTTATGCTTATTATTTGTTATAGTTATATTTTATTAAAAAAATTATTATTGTTATTATTATTCATGAACTATAAATATATGAAATTATTAGAAAACTATAAATGTACTAATAAGCTTATAATTTAGTAGTACTAAAGTTAACTATCACACTCTGTAATTAATAACCCGATAACCAATTAAAGTAAATAAAATGACTTTTAAAAAAACTATATAACCAATGATATTGACTGTACAAATCTCACGAGTAAAGTAAAGAAAAAATATAGGATACTCAATAGTTAGGTCTACATTTTTTTTCTCTTTTATAATTTTTAAATTTAAATCTTCTATAGTAAAAGAAACAACATGAGGCATGCGAAATTATTTAATAAGTTTGCCCTCTTGCAATGTTTCATGGTAATTCTTTCTCATCTTTTGTTTATTTGCTGCATAAGTACATTTAATAACCTCAATCATTTATTTAAAAAATAAAAGCTCATGACTTGTTTTTGTGCTCTGAAAGTTGATTATTGATGACTTTTTAATTTCATTTTGACCGCAACTAATAAATTTTCCCTTCTAAATTTGCCACCTGTTGAATTAGAAATCCAAACATGTATCCGTTTCTTCATAGAATTAAATAAAAAAGACTAATTCTTTCTCTTTTTTTTTTTAAAAAAAGAAAGAAATAGCGCATGGAGTATTAGGTCAAGCAAGCAATAGGACAAATTAGATATTGGGAAACCTAACCCACTTGGTTGAGTATGGCTCTAATCATGTCAAGTTGGTTTCGGTCGGCTACCCTAATTAGAAAGCAAAATACATCTATAGGCCCAACATAACTATCGTGCTAGGGATGGCGTTTTTTTATGGTATGAGAATAAATAAAACAGGTTAAAAAGAATCCTCAATTGGAATTTTGTTGTGAATTTCTTTATAATCCTAAAAGCACATGTTAATCATGCTGAAGATGAAAATTCTGATGCCACCAATCCATTGATACACATTAACAGAACAATTTGTTCCTATCAATCATTGTTAATTACCTAGAACACCAAAGTCATAATGTTCAAATGAGTAATGAATTGATAAACCACGATCAATTCAATAAGTAATTCCTTCCGTTGCTTGTTTTAGAGCTTCTTTGGTTTTGGTCATTTAAAATGTGGTATTTGATAAAATGTGCACATTTAAAGGAAGGGTATATTCTACTTGGCTTGGCAGTAAGATAGGCCGCCGTATTAGCGGAAACGCGGAACAAAATTAACATTACAGTTAGAAAATCTGCTCATTGAAATAACACAATCAGATCGAATTACGACGACATATGAGAGGTCCTCTCGGTAGCTTCCAGACATGGTTGCTTCAACAATCGAGAGGCAATCAGATTCCACTCAAAGATTATCATGACCTAATTGAAGGGCTGAGGCAATTTTTTCCTTCATAAATAAAGCTTCTGCAACCATTGGTTCAACATTACAAGGACAAGAGTAATTTTCAAAGTTATAGTTGAATTTGAATCCCGGACAATCCATCTCGTCCCTACCTATTTGAATTTCAGAAATTCGCCACATTGACGTTTAACTTCAGCCAACCATTTTTAGGGGGATTCCATCTTTCAGCAGATTGTTGTTAGTTTGAAAGAAGAATGGTGGTATATGGTAACCTACCTAGGCATATCTGATGTAAAATCCATTGTGATAACATACTTCCTGATGGAAAAACTACATGAGAGACTGGAAAGTGTTTCCCTTCGCGATAACAGATGCGAACTCGCTCATCATCAACACTTGTACACACATCCGCAAACCAGTCCTTAACATCTCCAGTGCAATGGAAACATAAATTAGAGTCTACTCTAGACCAAATTTGGCGTACCCCGGGGGCAGTGTAGGAATAAATGCTCCGACTATTCCCTATCAGCGTGGCAGAACATACTAACGCCGTCTGTTTGAGTTTGTTTGGTAGCTAACCTTGGTTGGTAATGTGTTGGACATCAAGTGCCAGAGAAAACTAACTTTTTGGTGGTATGTTCAGTCCCCAAATTTTGTGCCAAGGAAACGTGATAGGATTGACCGAGGTATCTGAACCGTCAACCAAACAGGCATATCCTCCCTTGACCGTGTAGTTACCGCGGCGATTGCCGTCCCAATAGAAAGAGCCATCTTCCCTTGCCACTGTGAAGATACTAAGCTCTTCAGGGAGTGTCGTTGTAATGCAAGGATTCACTATGAAAGCCATGGGTCTCTAAGCACTGAAATTTTGTCGCCATTACACACTCTAACCTTTAGTTTTGATTTGATTAGTGATTGCCCTTCAAGAATACTCCTCCATCCATAGTTAGGTTTGTAACCCAGCTTTGCATCTAAGAAAATCCCTTTTGGATAATGCCTAGCCTTCATCACACGGGCTACCAACGAATCTGGGCTCATTAGGAGCCTCAAACCTTGTTTAGCTAAAAGTGAGAGGTTAACCAAATGCGTTCTTCTAAACCCCATACCTCCTTCACTATTCTTTTTATATAACCTCTCCCATGACATCCCCCCAATTCTCCGATTGTTCACTGAGTTAGCTCCCGAATGAAAAGAGTTTATGACTTTCTTGAATTTATCACACAACGTCCATGGGATCGAGAAAATGCTCATAGCATAAGTGGGTACCGTCTAAGCAATTGACTTAAGTAAGCTCTCTACACTGGCTTGTCAAAGAAATCGCTTCCTCCACCCACTCGCTCTGTTCTCAATCAAACAACACAACTTCGGTGCAAAATAGAAACAAATAATAGGAGAGAGGATCGCCTTGTTGCAATTCTCGCGATTGTATGGCTGGACTTATTTTCCTTCCCTTTTTTTATGATCATAAAAAACCACACGGATACACATCATCGTCCACCCAATCCACTTGTTATATAACTCTAGTTTTTTTAGTACTCTTTCAAGAAATCCCAGTAATTTATATACTTGATTTTTATCAATATTTTATTGTGATTTGCAGTGCATTTGTAAAGGATTTTGATGATTTCTATTTTGAATTCTTATACAAGTTATTTATATTTGAAGGTGTTGAAGAAAAGGCATGAAAGTGAGAAAAAAAGGACAAAGAATGAGAAAAGAAAGCAACGAGGAGCTTTGTTTCAACAGACAGGCACCACACCTCATGCCATGGAGGCATGGTTGGCCACTGCAGAGTGGAGGCTAGGGACTTTGGCTTCCACGCCCTCCACCTCAGGGATGTGGCAACCTTCTGCCCTGTGGTGTAGCCAAGTTGCCACGCCTAAAATGTTGTGCACCATTCTTCGTGATGGTCCTTTAAACTCCAATCTGTTCCGCCACGCCCTTAGTGCACGTGCCGCGTCCTTATGGTCAAAGGACATATAGGGCACAAACTAGCCAAATGAAGAGTAATGACGCAGCAGAAGCTGAATTGAGTGGATTTTTCTTGATGGCACCTTTTAGAGGGTCAACTTGAGCAATTATACGTAAATTTTGTGCCACACTGTAGCATTATATATATTCTTTTAACCTCATAGAATATTCATTATATTTTTTTGTGCTCTTTTTGTGTCACAGCCTAGTACTGTATATATTCTTTTAACCTCATAGAATATTCATTATACTTTTTTGTCCCCTTTTTGTGTCACAGCCTCGTACTATATATACACTCTTACTCATTCATAGAATATTTTAGGTATCATTTTAGAGTAGTCATATGTTTTATGTTGAATACTTGTTATTTTCAATTTAATTTGGTGTTTTCTTTCACTCTTGTCTCTTCCCTTATTTTCGTTGTTAATTATTACTTTTCCTTTACTGGATATTGTCTTTACTTTATTGTTTTGCTTAGAGTTGATTATAGTGATTGTTAGCTAGTTTGATTGGATTGCTCAATTATGTGATCTCTTGGGCAATGTTTCAAGTAGATTAGATGAGTTGCCACCAATTCTTTCACTTAGCTTCTCACTAATCTTGTTTTAATTATTTAATTTCTAAAATTGGCCACTTTAGGAATTAAGCTTTGGACCAATAAAATCTATTGAGAAAGGGTTTTATAAAAAAGTAAAGGTTTGATAAACAGGAATAATTGGTTATTAGAGACAAAGCTAATTACAATTATGGTTGTTGAATCAATCACCCCACGTGGGGGGTGGGGGAGTGGAATATTGTAGTATATATTAAGTTTTAAACTTTATTGCCAACTAGGTTGAACACATACAAAAAAGAGCAAATAACACACAAATTTTAGAATGGTTCGAGCAATCCATTGCCTACATCCACTTCCTAAGTCTCACAATTTAGGATTTTCACTATGACCAATCTTGGTTACAACTTCACTTTCCAAACTAAGTGGGAACTTTCATAAATTATTGATTTCAGTTTAAAAATAAACCAGACCAAGGATCTATCCTTGATCCCCAATCTTATAATCACTATCAAATACAATAAATTCACTCTCTAAACAAATTTAAAGCTAGTGATACAAGCAATTAAAGTGGTAGTTGAAGAACATGAACACTTCTATCAATAAGAGAGAGAGAGAGAGAGAGAGAGAGAGAGAGAGAGAGAGAAATTGTGCAATGATGCTTGGCAGATGGATGCAATTAGCATAAGAGACTGTGTAATGCCTTGCTCAATTTCTGATTACATTTTCAATTTTTGGGATGATGATTTGGGTGTTCGGATCCTTATATAGAGCCAAGGGTGATTAGTTTTGATATTTCCTTAAGTTTAGGTATAAACAAGCTCTGGAAATGATCTAACTTACGTGTACAAGTGAAAGGAGTTTACACAAACTATGGAAGAGTAACATACTTAAGCCCTGAAAACTTATGTAATTAAGATGGGAAGGTGCCTTATGTACGTGAGGAACAAACTTACGTACGTAACAAAGTTGTTGTGTACATAAAACATAGCATAAATAACCTCCAGCAACTCCCAATCCAGTTATGTGCGATAATTACATGCTTAAGTCCATCCTTACGCTCATAACTGTCCCTTGGCATGCATTACGCGCATATTTTCACACTTCTAATGTATTGTCAACTTTGATATATAAGTCCCATGACTCTCGGAGATAATTTACACCTAAACTTAAGATGATATCAACACTGCCCATCTTCAATCTTCACCTCACTATATCAGGACTTGAATATCTAATTGAAATCAGGCAAGGTCTTACAAAAACAATGCTTTGATTAGTGAAAATTTGTTGTTGAAAAAGCAAGTTGACAAGTTTTCTAATATTGCCTTTAAACTCACAAATGGCAAAAAAAACTTAGATAAACTTCTTGGTTCTCAAAGAAAATCTTTGTCCAAGCATGAGTTAGGCTATAGTATTTTCTCTTCTAACAAAAATCCCAAAACTATTTTTGTTAAACAAGGCACACTTTTGAACAATTCTTGGAACGTTTGTGGTGGATATAGGCATGTTGCATATACTTGTTACTTGAGGTTACATAGGAACGTTGAGGTAAAAAAAAGATTTTAGTTCCAAAAAGAACAATTTTGCCTAACATAGTTAAGACTACCCTACAAGGACCCAAGAAAATTTGGGTACCAAAGTCAAATGTATGATGCATCTTTATAAGTGTGTTTAAGAGCTAAGGCAAATAAAAAGGTGCAGTACTTGGATAATGGTTGCTCTTATCTAGAGGTGTAAAAGTTGAACCAGAATAAGCGAACCAGACCAGAACTGAACCGGTAAAAACTGGAACCTAACTGAAATCGGAACCGACCAATTCCCAAGATATTGGAACTCAAGAAAGTCGAACTCAACCAATTCCCACCCAAGGAGATGAGGAGGGAGCGGGAGGAAGAGTTCCTAGTTTCAATATTTTTAAAATTTATTTTAAGAAAATTCGTAGTGGTGATAAAATATTTAAAGTTTGTTGTAATTATTGTCTGAAAGAGTACTCGTTCAAACATGGAGGGGGCTGTGGAATATTTCAAAAGCATATAATAGTAAAGCATCTAGAAAAAGTGGGAATGACAATAGGACAAACGCAACTAACTGGGTTTGCTTCTTCTTCCTCTCAACTTAGTTTATTTCGTCATAATCATGATGAATCTAGTATGAGTTTGGCCGAAATGGTTGTTGTTGATTATTTATCATTTAGTTTTGCTGAAAAATTAGGATTTAATAAATGTGTTAAAAAACATTGCCAATTTGCTTATAAACCAATTAGTAGACATTTAGTTAGAAAAAATTTGCTTAAATTATATAAAAACCAAAAAAAGGAAATAGTAAATTATTTTCAATCAAATGATGTAAATGTTTCTATTTGTTCCGATATTTGGAGTGATCATACTTTGACGCATTCATATATGAGCATTACATATCATTGGATTGATGAGAACTTTATTTTGCAAAAAAGAGTTTTAGCATATAGATGTTTTGATGAATCTCATTCCACATTAAATATTTGTAGATTAATTCATATCATTTTAGAAGAATATAGGTTGGTTAATAGAATTTTTTTCAATTTCATTTGATAATGCATCCGCTAATAATGCTTGTGTTAACGATTTAAAAAATATTTGTCAAACGAATTTTGGTGGACGATTTTTTCATATGCTATGTATTTGCCATATTTTAAATTTATGTGTTCAAGATGGTTTACAAGCAATGAATGTTTATATTCAACCAATTAAAGATGTCTTCTTATATGTGGGTTCGCCCTAGGACCCAACGAGAGTGGGTGAATTTTTGTATTCAAAATGGTAAACAACTAAAACATTTTGCAAAAGGTGTTTGTATCCGTTGGAACTCGACTTTCAAATTAGTTTCTCAATCCATTGATTATCAAAATTTATTACGTTCTTTTGCCTCTCAATATATTCTAAGCAGTAATCTTTTACCTACTACTTAGAATATTTGTGAAAAAATTAT
>CAODLS013045954.1:0-10983 GCA_948243855.1 Flueggea neowawraea
AAAAAAATCTCGGTGGGTTTTTTTAGTCCCGACACAATTTTTTTATAAAACAATGTCTAATAAATATTATATATATATATATATATATATATATATATATATATATATATATATATATATATATATATATATATATATGTTGTCAGAAAAGGGAATTGAAGCCACCAAAACGAAGTTGTGGAAAGGAAAAATTAAACTCTTCTTGACATGGTTAGGTCTATGATAGCAAAAGTGAATTTGCCAATTTTCTTTTGGGGAGATGCATTACCCATTGCTGTCGATGTCCTTAAATGAGTTCCTTCCAAGTCAGTTACGTCCACACCTTATGAGTTATAAACTGGACGTAAGCCAGAGTTGAGTCATTTAAGATCGTGGGGTTGTGTAGCCTACAAACATGATACCTCTAGCAAGTATGGGAAGCTTGGCCCAAGGGGTACGAAGGGAATTTTTGTGAGGTACCTTGGACTCTCTAAAGGATATGTTCTAATGGAAGAACAAGAAAATGACATAGTATCTAAATTCTAATCCCAAGACGTTACATTCTTAAAGAATGATTTTCCTAAACTAAGTGAAATAGATAAAGATTTCACTTTTTAGGAAACTCAGGAATCAAATGCCTTAGGATTACTCTACGAGAGTGGAGATAATGTATCTCAACCTCCAATAAATGCAAATGTTCTTAATCATGTTCTCGATTTGAGTGGTAGTATGATTCTAGATTCCAATGGGAGTATAGAATTTCGTCTCAGTGAGATTACAATTCCAAATCTTAACAAATATATGTGTTATGTTTATTAAGAAGCAGAACCACCACGTAGATCTAAAAGATGTCAAATCCCGTTACGACGTATTTCTCTTGAACAATCGAGCGAGACTCTTTTAGCTATACCTTAATTCGAGGTTGCACCTAGGAATATGAAGAGGTACTCTTTTCCCCACCAAAGGAAGAGTGGATTAAGACGATGGAAGATGAGATGGTGTCCATGAAAATCAATCAAATGTGAAAATTGGTTGATTTTCTCAATGGTCGAAAGGCTATTAGGAATAAGTGGATGCATAGGATTAAGTGAACAGTCGATGGAAAGCCTATACAATGCAAAAGTAAACTAGTTGCAAAGGGGTTTACCTAGGTAGAATGGATTGACTATGAAGAGATCTTCGTGAGATTCACATCTATAAGGTTAATTTTGGCCTTAGTAACTAGTCTAAACCTTGAGTTGCATTAGATTGATGTGAGACTATGTTCTTCAATGCATAATTGGATGAAGAAATCTATATGGTTCAACTTGAAGGTTTCATAGTCTATGGCAGCGAACATAAAGCTTGCCGATTGAAAAGATCAATCTATCGCCTAAAGCAATCTTCTAGGCAATAGTACACTCATTTTCATGAAGCGATATTCTCGTTCAATTTTGAAGTAATCGATGAGGATCATTGTGTGTACATCAAATGCGCGAATGATAAGTTCATCATCCTAACCTTGTATATCGATGATATACTATTAGATGGGAATGACCTACCTTTCATCATGAGTCAAAATTTTCCTGTCATCCAATTTTGTGATGAAAGACATGAGTGAAACAGAATATATTTTCATATTTAAGATTTTGAGAGATCGATTAAGGAAGTTGTTGGCTCTTTCTCAAGAGACTTGTATATCAACAAAGTCCTTATAAGGTTTAACATTTCAAATTGCAAACCCGTGGATATCCCAATTAGAAAGGGTAAGTCTTTTAACAGTGAAATGTACCCACAAATGCTACAAGAGATTGAGTACATGAGGAGAATTATGTATAAGAGTGTTATAGGTAGCATTATGTATGTGATGCTGTGCACTAGACCTGATATCGACTTTTCTATTAGTCTAACAAGCCGATATTAGTCCAATCCTAGTAAGAAGCATTGGATGGCAGTGAAGATGATATTTAGATACCTAAAGAAAACTATAAGCTACGACTATTTTATCAAAAAAGGAATCTACAATTAAGAGGATACACATATGCTGACCTACCCGATGATATGGAAGAGAGGAAATCCACATCTGAATATGCCTTCTTACTTGGAAATGGACCCATTTCTTGAGGTAGCAAGAAGCAAACATGTGTAGCACTATCTACCATGGAAGCCAAATATATAGCTTCATTAGTTGCAGTGCAAGAGGCTATATGACTGAAATGGTTTTTGAAACACCTTAGACTAACTGGTACTCCAAAGCCCACAACTATCTATTGTGATAATAGGGCAACGACAACTTACACCAAGAGTCTAAGATATCATGGAAATAGTAAGCATGTCGACATTAAGTGTCACTTTGTAAAGGATATGGTTGCATGAGGAGAAGTGAACCTTGGGTACATTCCTAGTCATAAGATGATAGCAAATTCGGTTACAAAACCGATAGCTAGAGATGTGTTTGAAGAACACCTGAAGTCTTTAGGATTATGTAAGATTTAGGAACATTTTGTTAAATGTAATGTTACATTATGTGACTGGATTTTATATTTGACGTTATGTGACTTGATTTTTCATTTGAGTAATAAAAATCATTTTTCTTCAGATTCATTGTTAGAAATACACATGTGTGAATATTATTTGTTAACATTCATTAAAACTATTGAATATAGTAAAACATGTTGAATGAAGAAGTAACCCACTCATACGAGCATTTACCTTGGGTTTAACCATTTGTTTGTTAAATGCCAAGATGAGGCAAATGTTAAACATATATATTTATGCGATTGCGTGTTCATAATCATTAAATGCTGCTTTGTATAAGTTGCAAGATGAATATGTAAGATTAATTTGTGAAATACGCATTAGATGAAGGATCCATTTAGGATTACTATGCAATCGATGCTAAAAGTCTAAGTAGGTTTAGTATAATTCCATCTTAAACCAAAGGTAGTTTTATTAAGAGGAAAGGTAGACTACTTGGGTGCATTATGGCCGAGGCCTCTACATGGTTTTTTTATAGAATCCTAATTTAAGCATGCACTCCTTTAAGGAAGAAAAGAACACCATAACATATGATCATACTATCTGTATGAAACACGACCATAGAGATGGGAAATCTTTTTATACAAGATAATCTCAAATTCTCTAATGTAAGACCCCCACACTAAACAATAAATTCTCTGCACTATCTACTCTTAGAAATCTTACCACATACCCAAAGTATGAATTGATATGGTTACTTTAGTGTGTCCCACCTAGTCCCATCCTTAGAACTGGATGGGATGCACTAGGTAGACATGCTGATTCATGGTGGATTGTACGGTGTAAGAGAGGAAGCGTATTGCCTTAACACATTCATAAATTTTCTGTTGAACCAGTTTGGTCAACATGTGAATGTGGAACCAATGGTGGTTCACATTTAGATCCACCTATGTTTTGATGATGAACAAATATTGGTAAATTAGCTACCCAAAAGAAAAACTAAACAATGCTTCCAAAAGATGAAAATATTTGAGGAAAAAGAATGTTACTTGCGTAAGCTTAAAAGTTACTTGAGTAAGTGTCGTGCCAAGAGGAATTGGTTTGTAGGTTTCACTTGACTAGAGCCAAATGTAACTCAAGTAAAAACAGCTTTACTCGACCAATTTGAAGTGTTATTCGACCAAACATTGTGACCAGGATATATGAAGATAGAAGTCATTCGAGTAGAAACCAAACTCACTCGTGCAAGATCAATGTCCAGAATGTCGTTGGTTGATGAAGTTACTCGAGTAGGACTTGAAGTCACTCGAGTAATCGTGGCTCATAATAGCAATAAAACACCCAGTGGAGAATGGTACTCGAGTAGACCCATTAATCACTCGAGTAAATGCAAGCTTCAGAAGATCCAGAACTGAGACAAACTAGAGTTACTTGAGTAGATTTTTTCTTACTCGAGTAAGCGTGTTTTCAAATATGAGAGATTCAAGTCAATCAAGTCGAAGAAGGGAAGAAAACAATGCACAATGGTCACAAAGGATCGATCACTTGAGTAGATATTAATCCTACTCGAGTAAGTCAAGGTTGGATACAGCACTGGAGCATCAACGAGGGAGTTACTCGAGTAGACAAGATTGTTACTAGGGTAAGCACTGACAAGGAAAGAAAATCAAGGTTGATTTCACACTCCAATGGGCATATTTTGAGTCACAACGGTTAGAGAAAGATCAGGGAGTATAAATAGACCTCCAGAGCAATCAAGAATGAAACAAAAATGACCTACAAATAGATTGCAACCTGAATTAGAGTCTTGTTCATTGTTCTTGGTGATACAAGTCTAGTTGTGCCTATTTCCTATTTTCAGTTACTTGTATCTTTGTTTCAAATCTGTTGGTGATCGATTTATCATTCATAATAGAGTGTTAGTAAGGTTGGGATCAATGGTAGATCCTAGGTTGGTTTATTCTTGAATCGGAATCAAGTATTGTAAGAGTTTTCACTTAGCTTGAAAGTGAAGGTGGCTTTGGAGGCGTTGAGCCGATAATCAACCTATTTGTAAGGCTTTGTTGGATTGAGCTGGAATCAATCATCGTTATAGTGGAAAGCCTAAGTGAGACTTAGGTAGTGGATGTAGGCAAGGTTGGCCGAACCACTATAAATCATTGTGTTCATTTTTTCTCTTCTCAACTCTCACAATTCCACTAAGGCAAGAATGAAAAATCTCCAACAGTGAAATCTTGCTAAATTTTAATGATTAACAAAATATGTAAAAAGTTAAAGTTGAGCATGTAACCAACTATTACGCACATAATTGTTGGCCTTTAGGCGCGTAATGGAGGAAACATGTACATAACGAATCACGTGTTACTTCCGAATCATTTCTTAGGGAGTCATCTAAGCACATAACGCAATTGATATGCACGTTATGTCAGCGAAAATTTCCATGGAACTCCCTGGAACTATCTTAAGTGCACATGTGGAAGAGTTAAGTATGTAACTAATGAAACTTCAGAATCTTAGAGGATTGTTACACATGTAATAATCAATGGCAACAAATGTAAATTGTTGATACTCAGTTGATGGAATTCCAGCCTAACTCAGCATGAAGAGACATAGAAGAAGGCAGTTAAAGAAATAAAGGCGCAATCTTTGAAGAAAAGAATTACGCACTTAATGAAGAAAAGTTAAATGTATAACTCAGATGATGACAAAGAATGACAACCATCAAGACACTCCTCAAAATTTGAATTCGAATATATTTGACAAGATGACAGAAGAGAATATTGAGGTACGATCTGATATCGCACTACGCACGTAATAACATGAGATACACACGTATTTTGGAAGGCTAGAAATACCTTAAGTGCATAATGGCTTAGTTAAACGTGTAGTGATAGAAGAAGAAAATGTTTGAGTTTCTGGACTTCAAAGTTAAGCATTTGTAGACATGAAATTACACACACAAGTTTCTACATTGTATAAGAATTAAGTGCGTAATTGGGGGATAATGTAAATAAGTCCTACCGACATCACGGTACTACAACTTTCTCAAATGATTCACAATGGCTCTTTTCACGAGACTAATGACTACCTTTCATTCTGTAAGTATATAAGGACGTCTTTTGAAAGAGAAACAGAGAGAAACTTTTGTTAAAATTTGCTATCTTTATTTCCCTTTATTTCTCTCATCTCTACATTTCTAACCCATTTGAGTTATTTTCTTGCTATCATATTTCTAGGTTGGTGTGAGCTTAAATATGATATATCTTGGGATGATTTTGTAACAAGTAAGGTTATTTGCTTGAGGGTAGATATGTTTCCTTGTTATGCCTTAGAAAAACAAGAGTGGTTGCTAGTGAGCCTTAGAAAACTATAGGTAAACGATTTCCTAGTTGAGCACGCAAAAACTAGAGGTTTGGTTTGTTTGTTTGGTCCACAAAATAAGGTGTAATGGTTTGCTTGTTGAGCTCGCAAAAACGAGTGATTATAACGGTTTCTCTCCACCCAGAAGCGATGAGATATTGGATTGAAATTCTCGAGGAGTTCTAGAGAAGTGGACATAGGTCAAGCAGGTTCGAACCATTATAAATTGAAGCTTTATTTTCTCTCTCCCTACTCTATTTAGTTTGTTATATCTTGTATGTGAATGAGTGGTTTTATTGTTTCTTCATTTAATTTTGATTTTAGTTGAAAAAAACTTTGTTATTTGTTTTAGTTTGTAAAAAATTTCAACAAAGTTTTCCAACTCTCTAAAATTCTAATTTACCCTCCTCATGGTTCGTTAGGCATTTGTTATAATTTCTTTGGGAGACATAATAATGAACATAAATTAAACTTTCAAGAGATTAATAAATTTTGAAAACGGCGATTATAGAAAGTGGACTGAGATAAGTCATGTCATCAAAAAAAAAAACACAAGCTTATGCGTAAAGTTCTCCATCTATTTGGATTGGGGTAAGACGCTGTTATATATATATTTGAATTTAATAACCCTATAAAACTCGGTCACAATCACATCATAGGCCATTTAGGTCCTAAACCCTTTTAATTACGTGACACTTTCTTTCATTCTCCTTCATTATTTACAATTTGATTATTCTCAAATGGATAAGTTAATTTTACATTTTGGAACAATTTTTTTTACAAATATTTTGGAACAAAATTAAAGTTGATCTTTGTTCCATTTTGTTTAATCATCAATTTTATCCATAGCAACTCATGTGAAAAACGGCTTACTTTCTAAATCTAGATTAAGAATAAAATATATTTTTACGACATCACGAATTCATATAAAAAGAAAAATCAATATCAGATAGAAAAGACTGCATGCTGGAACTTAGAACTAAAAGCAACAATTTTTTTTCCCAATCTTAATGTAAACAATAACATCTTACGAGTATTACGGAATAGACAATTCATATCTTTTCTTTTGTTATCCTAAAAAGTAAATCCAACAAAAACAAATTGGAAGCCTAATTTATTGCCAAAATAATGTTAATCAGTCGACAAAGAAATGATGGTCACATATTTCATTTCCTCCAATTTTGGTTTAACTAGGCATTCTAAGCCACAGAAAAATTAATTTTTATTTGGATACAAAAAAAAAAAGGTGATTAGACTGCTCACCGCGCAATCGGATAGTGTATTTAAGAGGTCAATTATAATGTCAAACAAAACCCTCTTTTTCTTGGTTAACTATGTCAACAAATGATCAGTGCGTGATTATCATCAAAGTCACCATTACATTACCACATAAATTAAAAAAAAATACAAATTATTGGCATGCATTCAGACTTGTGACCATACACATTTCCTCTTTTTGTGGCAAACATCATTAAGGTTTTCAAAATAGGATTCATTAGCATAATTTTAGTGATAAACATCCAATTTTCACACAAACTCTCCGGACGTCAAACCAGAATTGTTGTGAAGCTTATTTAGTGATTAACTTGATGACCTAAAACCATTACACAGACTTAATAACCAAATGCTGTTGAAATCATTCCAAAAGTTTTATAATTAAATGATATTTTAGTTGTTTTTTCTAGTAAACAATTCGATTATCAATGAAAGTTTATATAAAAAAATATACTATTAAAGTTTTTTTATAAGTTTTTTGTAAGTAATTTTACTTGTTCTTAGAGAGAAACGAACTCGTAATTTTTTAGTGGTAAAGTTTATAATTTTTTTGAATACTAAAAAATTGAAAATCTAATTTCCAGTAAGTATATGTATACAGATTTATGAATTACAGTAGTTTAGACGAATAAAATTTTTGACTCATTAAAAAAATTATGAATATTTCACTAATTAATTAATTATGAATTCAAAACATGTCGTGCTTTCGAAATCTGGACTAGATATATAGCCTGGTCTAAAACTCTACTTTATATTAATTTCTCTACATTGAAAACTTTACGAACTTCTACTTTCAACCAATTATGCGTCATGCAATTGATGACTACTTTGATTCTTTTTGCATATTTCTTCCCCTTATATACAGCATCTTACAAACAAGTATATGACAAAAGATTATTTTAACTTTTATTGTTACTTGTTAGAAATCAATTCATTTAAAAGTTCATCAGTTTACACTGATAAGTGAGATTAAAAATTTATAATTATATTGTCATAGTTTTTCCTTTCAAAAATCATTCAAGATATAACTAACGAGAATTTATAATTATCTTGTTTCTATATCTAGTTTTTGTTCATGGTTTTTTTTTTCTTTCATGGTTTTTTTGGGTTTAACCATGCTTTGTAACCTATTGTTCTTGGTATATCAACTTTCTTAAATCTTTCGATCTAATTGAATAAAATTTTCAAGGATGATAACTTAAAAAAAAAGAATAACCAAAGAGAATTTGGAAAAATATAAATAAATTTAGAGTAGTTACAACCAAATTCATAATTAAATAAATCGTTTAACTTTAGCAAAACAATGTGCAAAATAATTTCCTTCTCTAACAAAACACCGAAACAATGAAAATCGTATTCTTTTGTGTATTATAACAGGAATTTAGAACTATATATACAAAGAGCAACTCTATAATGTGAACAATAATTATTTCATAAATCAAAATCTGCACTTTCGAGCATATTCAGTGGGTCATTATTTGCATTCCATGCGAGCGAGCACGATAAGTTAGATAATTGTAAACCAAATTGACTTGATAATTAGCTAGCTAGAATAATAGGTGGTGATGCGACGAAATTCCACGTCATGTCAAAAGTCTTTTCCATATTTTCCTAATTAAACTACTATAATAATGTTGCAAAAATAATTAATTTAATTAAGTTTTAAAGTCTTGTATTTGCTTGGAGCCAAAGAAGACGTGTGTTTGTGTCTTTGGCCTTAACGAACTGAGTTTGAAATATCGATGTTGAGAGGAAAGCAACTTCTCCACCTCAAATTTTTTTCCTTATCTTTAACCTAAACCACGTTGAAATTTGGTATTCAAGAAGTTTCACGTATCATAATTATACAAATTTCATGCAAACTGTGTGATTACTAGCTACTGTATTATTAAAGATGACTTTTGAACATACAAAACGATGATTAAAATTATACAAGTCATTTCATAGTATTAATATTGACTTTTAACATACGAAACTGTTAGATATATAGTTAGAGATAAATATTATACTTATCATTTATGATAAATATGATATTTATCATACTCAAGTGTCATCAAAAGAGATTTATCTTCGTTAAAATATGATAAATACAATATTTATATTTAATTATATATCTAACCATGATCAGTAAAACTATTGTTAAGATTATTTATCTTATAATGAATTAATTTATAATATAAAATATACGATTTTTTTAATAAGTTTATATGTACGAGTTTTAACATTAATAGTGCTCTACTAATTAAAAAAATTTGATAATGCTCCATTAAATAGAAATGAAAAAATATAATTCGACTAATTTATTGTTGGAAACAATGCATAAATCCATGCAGTTGCACCTAATGTAATGCATGCATATAGAAAAAGATGTTTTTGCGACAACGAATTCGTCGCAAGAACTGAAATTCGTCGCAAAACTGTTGTTGTGACTTTTTGTCGCAGTCGCAAAATATTGCTACAGTCAACTTTTTGTCGCATATTTGCCAACAGTTGCAGCAAATTCGTCTAAAAAATTTGCGACGAATTAGTCACAAAATGGTGACGAGTTCGTCGCAATAATTTGTGATTAACTGGTCGGAAAAAATTGTGACGAATTCGTCACAAATGTTTAGGACCTGTTGGCCGACAATTTTTGCGACGAATTCGTTGCAAAACGTTTTTTTATTTTTTGTATTTGTTGTTATTTAACATTATCAAATTATTTAATAAAAATAAATAAAAATATTTAACATCCGAATTAATTCAAAATTTTTTAATATTTAAATATTAAAATAAATTAAAATTATTTAATATTTATGAACTGTAAAATACAATTATGTAAACCTATCTAATTAATCTTCTCGTCGAACTTCGATTTCCACTTGTAACGTTTTTTTACCATGATCTCGTATTTTCAAATGACATGAAGGGTGTTATTGTACTGCTTAATAGCCTCGCTGCCTCAACATCTTTCAACTAGCATCGAGCCTATAAAAAATTAATTTAATAAATATGTATACATATTGAATTTATTTTATACAAGGAAGTTAGATAAAAAGAATTAAAGAGCGAAATTACGTAAATTCACAATAAATTCCAAAAACATTAATACACTTAAGTACTTTAAATTCATCACATTTTTTTCCTTAAAAATCAAATCTTTCCTTCAATCACTAACAAATTATCAAAAACATAATCCTACACACGAACATGTCGACTCACAAAATAGAAGTCTTAATTGAAAAACCAAGTCTTTCTTTCAATTCTGCAAACACAACGAAGTAAATATATATAAGTAAATCATTGAACAGATAGTATATGTAGCTCATTTTATAACAGAAAACATATATTTAAAGCATTGCTAATGCACATAATATATGTAACTCATCTCATAAAAAAAAAATCACAATAAAGAATAGAACATATCATAGCAGCCCAAGAAAATTGTAACTCAGTAGCTCCTATGAAATTAAAATTTAAGTATATTAGTCCACTTAATATCATATTCTGCAGAAGACTTGCAAAGAAAAAGAACAAATAAATGAACTACACACTTTCGAAAATTCTGCAGATGCAAAAAGCCTAGGATATCCCTTATCGACAGATAAATAATCCCTCCCTACCTCAACCAAACTGGATGTGTGAACCTGAAAGCAAACAGAAATGCAAATGGAAATAAATGTCCTCCACTACAGTGTGAACTAAAATGGATGTCAGGTTTCCTATGAGACATAGCTGATAAGTTCCTCTATATTTCCTATGAGCCAAAATGATTCAGAAAGCATTAATTGAAACAATGGACCCTCTATAACAAGTTATGATATGGGACTTTGATGGCATTCAATTTCAAGGGCTCAAGTAAACTCTGGAACTTTTAAAGCAGTCATGGTTTCTCTGCAATGCATCCCGACTCCCATCTGCAAACAGAGAGCT
>CAODLS013046274.1:0-10016 GCA_948243855.1 Flueggea neowawraea
AGCATCAAATGACAAAAATAGACTTTGCACTCTACGTGTGCTCGTGTTGTACTCGAATAATAAAGAAAACATAAAGATTTTGGTTTTGTACTCTATTTTATTGGTTTTTTTGTTGTGTATTTTTTCTATTTTTATTGTTTGTACTCTTGTTGTACCCCACATGTACTTGGTTATACTAGTCAAAAGAGTTTCAATTTTGTTGTTGTACTAATTGTACTCGTGTTGTTCTCTACATGTACTCGGTTGTACTAGTCAAAAGAGTCTTCATTAACACTATCTATACTCGGGTTGTACTCCACATGTACTCATTCTTTGATGGTCAACAGAGCCTTCACAACACAACTCTGTACTCTAGTTGTACTTCAGTTGTACTCTGTAATCGGGTTGTACTCCGGTCATACTCTTTCTCATTGGCTTAAATAGTTTGGTCAAAATGCAGTCAACAGTTTGACCACGTGGTCAAACTGTCTGCATTTTTGAATACTTTTTCATTTTTGGTATGTTTTTCAAATGTTGTTGTATTTGTGAAATGATTTTTATTTTCTTGCCTATTTTTGCACATCACCCAAAAATCAACCTAAAATCAACTCTACATTAACTTTTTTAAAAACTTTAAAAAATTTTGAAAATTTTGAATAAATTTTTAAAATGCCTTATCACTTTAAAAACTAAAAAACAACCTTATTTAAACTTCAAATAAAACTTTAGAAAAATTAAAAATTATTTCTAACAATTTTTCACTTTTTTAAAAAAATTAACATTTAAAAATAATATTTAAAATAATAGCCGAAATTTATTTTTTAAAAAAATAAAAACACAGCAGCTAGGATTTCAAAGAAAACCCTAACCACTCTAGGCGACTAGATCTGATCGCTGATCATTAGAAAATACAAAATAGCCGAGCGATGGAGGGAGAAAGAAAGAAGTCACAAGGGAGAAAAGAGACCAATGTGAGAAGAGTGATATGCTCGAAGGCAGTCGAGTAGAGAGATCGACGGGAGAAGGAACAGATGGTCGAATGGCGGAGATTAAGGACGGATAGAGGGCAGAGACGGAGGTCGAGGTGAAAGGAGAGAAGGGAGAACAGTCGGAGATGGCAAAGAGGAGGGAAAAGAGAGTGAGAAGAGAGAAGACCGAGAGGAGTGAGAGAAGAACAAAGAGAGAAATAGGATGGAGAAAAAAAAAGGTGAAACAAGACAAAAGAGAGGAAGTATGAGGACTAAATATAAATTTAATCCGTACGGACAAGGAAAAATGCGTATGACTATAAAAATCAGGCCAAAAAATTGAGAAAAAAAGGTCTTAGTTTGTAATTGAGGGTCCAATTGCCACTTGAAAATGTAATTAATCCTAAAAATAATCAGCATAACAATCGGACGACCAGTGTGGCAGCAAGGAGCAAAGAACTGATTATAGGCTGCAGAGCCAACTCCAACCCTCACAATGGAAGTAGCCACCCTCACCACAACCCAAAACGCAAGAGAGAAGACGACTACTCTCCACCACCACCAACCTCTTCCCTTCCCAACGGCAACGACACCGACATCGACCTCTCTCTTCTAGAAGCCCTTGAAAAATCCCAAAACGACGCCGTTGAAGCCCTCGACTTCCGAACCCTGAAGAAACTCGTCCTTTCCTTCGAGCATTGATACAAGGGAAACATCGAGGCTCGCCTCAAGTACCCGGACCAACCGGAGAAGTTCGCCGATTCTGAAGTCGAACTGCACCAGGAGCTCCAGAAGCTCAAAATCCTCGCCGGGGGCTTTATCCCTAGTTAGTTAATCTTAAAACCATTCCTTCGATTCTTGGCCTTCTTTCTCATGGTAATACCGATATTGCCATTGATGTTGTTCAATTGCTTCAAGATTTAACTGACGAGTATGTTTTAGAGCATAATGATGAGCCTGCTAGGGTTTTAGTTGATGCTCTTGTTGAAAATAATGCGTTGGAGTTGTTGGTTCAGAATTTTGCAGAGGTTGTCTGATTCGGACCCGGATGAGATGGCGGCTTTTTATAATACACTGGCGACGATTGAGAATTGATTGAGGTGAAGCCGGCCATAGCGCAGATGGTGTGCGACAGGACGAAGATATTGCGGTGGTTGTTGGGGAAGATAAAGGTGAGGGAGTTTGATAGTAATAAGCAGTATGCGTCCGAGATATTGGCGATTTTGTTGCAGAATAGCCCGGCGAATCAGAAGAGTTTGGGAGGGATGAATGGAGTGGATGTGGTCTTGCAGGCAGTGGCTATGTATAAGTCGAAGGATCCGAAGAGCTCCGACGAGGAGGAAATGGTGGAAAACTTGTTTGATTGTTTGTGTTGTTTGTTGATGCCATTGGCTAATAAAGAGAGGTTTGTCAAGGCAGAGGGTGTGGAGTTGATGATTATTATAATGAAGCAGAAGAAGTCTGCTTATGGTTCTGCCATTAGAGCTCTTGATTTTGCTATGACTAAATACCCTCCTGCTTGTGAACGGTTTGTGGATGTTTTGGAGTTGAAGACTGCGTTTGCTGCTTTTATGGGTAAGGCAAGTTTCTCTTTTCCCTCTTTTTCCTGTCTGATAATTTGTTTTAGTTGCTTAATCACGTAAATGCTTAAGTTTCTTTACTGACAAGTGCTGTGGACAAAAAAAAGGCGCTATATTTTGTAAATATGTTAGATGTGATGATGAGATTTATGAAATAAGCACGATTTTGGATCTGTTTTCTTCTATTGAAAGGCAATAGGTACTGGGAACTTGAAGAGTTCCTCTTGTCTTGTGATATTGAAATGTGTTTGACTGTTAATTTGCAGCACAATGGCCTATTGTTCTTCCCATGTTGTTCCAACATTGTGTGTTTTGACAACATAAGATCAGAATTGACTCATGGAGGCTTTGTTATATATTTGTAAGTTAGTACCTTTGATAAAATGTTATTCGCACAAACAATCTCATCTCATCCCAAATCTCTCTCTCTCTCTCTCTCTCTCTCTCTCTCTCTCACACACACACACACACACACACACACATTCTCTCTCATTTTAGGCTGTTTGCATTCTTCAGTTTGTGTATATGTCGGGGATAATAAGTTCGAGATTCAGACTGTGTACATTTTGGAATTGGAAGAATATGTATAATGATGTGTGCTTTATTGTTTACAATTGTTATGTCTTCTATTTTTCAGATTCCCATGAATAAGAATAACAAGAAAGAACGATATCAAGAGGAATTGGAAGAGAGAGTTGTTTCCCTAATTGCTTCTTTATTTGGTAAGCAGGCAAGTTGATAGGTTTTAAAAGATATGTGTATCTAGTGTAGCCCCATTTATTTTTTCACTAGACATTGGACTATGTAGGAGTGATGATTTTTAGGCTAGCATAATTAATTTATCTAGTAATTCAATTTGTTTTGTGTACCTTGCAACCTTATGTGATGTGACAGTTGAAAGTGTTATGAGCTCGACTGCTTATCGTGCTTTATGGCTTGATTGCTTGTTTTGCATTTTTATCACACTTTTTAAGCAGGGAGATTTGTATTTTTTCCCTTTCCCGCACAAGAATAGTTAAATAATAAATCTAATTCTGACTTTCCTGATAAATTTGGTGTTGAAGAGTTCAGTCTTGATTCATTAATTGTGATAGGATATTTTAGAGTCAGGTTTAAGCTTTGTCAATATCTGTACTCTTGGACTCGCTGTGATTACCAAACCTGAAAGTAAAATTGGGTTACACATCCCACCAAACATTTCAGATCACAGTGATGTTTCCTCTTCCTTAATCTAAGCTTTTGAGTATTTCTACTTACCAGGTGGAATTTTGAGAGGTTCAAGAAGGTAAAGATTGCTGAGTAAGTTTGTGGAAAATGAGTGTGAGAAAATTGGCTGCCTTATGGAACTTTATATAAGGTAGTAGTTCTGTTTGTTTTTTCTTTTTATCCTTCAATCATATGAATTACTGGACTAGAATAATGTTTTGTTATCTTGATGTTCACACCTTTGAAGCAATCTGTTCACAAGTCTGACATGTGGTCCATAATATGCAGATATTCAGATAGAGTAAAAGCAGAGACGGAGCAGTTGGATAAGCTTGAGCTGGATGATTTGGAGGTATTTTCTTTATTCAGATTTTACAATCTTCTTCATGTGTGATTTTGTAAGAACTTTGTTCAGTAGGCTCTCCATTGTGCAGATGGATGAACAGGAAAGATATAATAGATGACTAGATTCAGGACTCTACACTCTTCAGGTTTGGTTCTCGTTGTATTTTCATTGTGCACAAGGGCAGCTTTTTTTTTGTATATGAAAGATCTTATTTTGAACATTATTCTGTGTAGCTTAATTTTCCTAGTCCATCTCCATTGGTAAATTAGGAGTTTTCCCAGATAATGAAATCCAGTGTAATCTGCATTAATATGGGGACTTTAAATGCATCATGCATGGGGATTAATACAGATACACAATGTATGATGAACTAAATTGTAGTTGAAAAGTAAATAGGAAAAAATATTCTACTTTTTTTTTTTGTGTTTTAGGAAAAAATATCAAGTTATGAATTTGTTGATTTTCTATATACAGAAAACAAGCAATGAACTTGAACATGCCTTAGGAAAATTTAAAGGAAATTGATAAGAAAACAAATTATTGATAACTTTACTAACTGTAGGTTTCAAATTGTGTTATTTTAAAAACACAGAAAAGTAAACACTTGAAGAAAATTCCATATGTAATACAATGCAAGGGCTTAAGCGTGAGAAAATGTTATTTTGTCATATTTTTTTATATTGAAGGAAGAAAAATTTGACTTCAGATTAGCTGTTGCATTTTTCATTGAATTGCTTTTGATAAATGTGATTTTTCTTGGTTGCACATTCGAGAAGTTATTAGGTAGCTTATGAGTTCTGAAGGAACAGTGGTCTTCTTTACGGTATTTTAAATGCTTTAATTAGATTTTGAGGATACTGCATAGTATGTGTGACGTGAGGCCACCTTAATTCCCCAACTTTGCACATTCGTTTTAAATTCTATCATGTATTCTCGGTCATCTTTGGTGTTCTGAGTAAGTTTTTTTTTTTCCGCCCAAGTCGAGTTTAGTTGCTGAAGGAGATTGTCAGTACAAATTCAGTTTCCAATTTGTTAATATCTTCTGTTGATTTGAGTGCAGGCATCCTTGGATTCAAGGAAGAATTGAGCTATTATTGAAGCAGCACAAACTTACCAAGAAGGATGTGAAGGATATCCTTCAGGTTTGTGCTACATTCTGCATCCATATTCTGGGGCTGTTTTATCACTAACATTATTTGCTAGATAAATTCCTTTTCTTCGTTTACTTTTTTGAAATTTGTCGAGTCTGTGGTGTTTCAAACAATGTAAATTTTGTGAAGTAGCTTTGTTTGGCTTACAATTCCATGCTTTTCACATAACTTACAATTTCAATGCATCTTACTTGGAAACCTGTAAGTACACTTAAAGCTGCTGTTGAAATTGCCCTTGGTCATTGTTTAATGACGTCGAAGCATGAAATAATGTTTTAAGCTTGAAGAAAAAGCGTTTTGTAAATGCGTTGCTTTACTGTTCAGTCATTTGTGCTGAAGTTGGCGGGAGCATTAATGCTGCCACGTCAGAGAGTGGGTAAAGAGAACTATTAATAATATTTCAAGGGGTGAGAAGGATAAATTCTATCTCAGGATGCAAAGGACCCAATATTTTTGTTACTTCCACTGATGCATTTAGCCTCATATGATTGATTCATATGACACAAAAGTGAGTAGGAGGTAGAAATGACCTTATAGCAAGAAAGACTATAGAAGAGTCTTAGAAGTTGAACCATACAGCCCCGGGAAGAAAGAAAATGCGAATTCCATAAAATGAAGGAAATCTTGTTATGAAAGCACATAAACAGACATCTGGAAATGATGGTTGCTCATTGTTTGCTCATGACAGGAATGTCATGATAACATTGGGGATGTGGATGGTCTCGAAGAGAAAGAGCGCGCTCCGAAAAGAATCCTCAAATTTATTTCCGCTTTTTGATCTTTGGATGGATTACTTCTGTTGTGAAACAATGTTATTGTAATGCTTTTTCAAGTTAAGCTTACAAGCATATCATTGTCTTTCTTTTATCTGAATGAGTTTAGGATAGCCATTTTGTTTTTCAGTAGATATCTGCTAGACAAACCTTCTGTCGTTCCATTGACAACAATGATTACATCAACTATCTCCAACTGTATCTCCCTATTCCCAGCTATCTTCAACTGTATCTCTCCAGCCAAAATGACATATTAAGGTATTCATTTGTAAGAAATTGGAACTTGCATTGTGGTTGTCCCATAAACCGAGTGGGTCATGTCGTGTTGACAATTGCATGAGATTATCTTGGGCACTAGATGCAGCCATCTCCCATTTCATTGGAACAACCAAATTCCTACGTCAATGAAAAATTTGTGATGAGCATATTCCATAAAGAAAGTTTATATTCTTCTACGGAAGTATTCTAGAAACGAGGAATGCCAAAAGAATTCAAGAGAAATGGCTTAATTCAAGAGAAATGGCTTACTCCTCCATAGATTTGTACTTGCAGCGTTCCATCTTGTCGACGGTGTATTTCTTGATCACTTGGTCGAGTCTCTCTGCCAATTTAGGTATTTGAGATGATTCCAAAACATCCCAAACCTTCAAAACTTGAACTTCAAATGAACTTTCCAACAAAATATCAACAGACCAAACCATGACTAGCTTCTCCTTAACTTTGTACTGCTCTACGATTTGCCAGCATAAACGACCATAATGCTGATCATTTGCTTTCTTCTTATTTTTAGATTGACGCCAGCCACTCGCAAGCTTATCTAATAGTGAAATCACTTCTTGACGAGTTTCTATGTTCTTCATTCTCGTCAAAGATCTCAGAAACTCATCGGTAAACAAAACCTGCATTAATTAAATTTATTGTTAAGAAAGTGCAAATCTTCAAATTAAAAGATAAAATATTAACAGATATTTAAGTATATAAAAAATAAATTATTTTTGTCGTAAAATACATCATAGTAATAAGCCATATTTCAGTGTCAATAAAGACCAGTATAAATATATGTCATGTAAATAACGCATACTTTAGTGATTTTAGTGATATACAAGAAATAATTTCTAGGCATGTTATGAAGAAAAATTATTTTTCGAATATGGCAATCATAATTTTAACTTGAAATTGCATAAAAATATACCTTCCATCTTGGCATGCTTAAAAATACAGAATTCATATTTAGTAAAGCATCCAGTTGGTCAAGCTGAAGCAAACCAACTGATATTGCTTTAGCTAAGCTCTTGTCCTTGGTGGCATCATAGAAACAACCCCTCTCCTTTGCATCTTCCACTATCTTCTTCCAAATAGATCCACTCTTCACTAATGTTTTCTCGTTCCCTAGTATCCATAGACAATACCTACACATCCAAATCCAACACATGCAAAAAAAAAAATTAATTAATAATTAAAATAATAATGCACCACCAATGAACTTGTAGCTCGTTAATATTAGAATTAACTTCAACAATAAAAAATCGAGACTTTAATTCCTGACAGAGCAGACAAAATAATTTGTGAACAAAATAATGTGGCTAGTGAATTTTGACTTACCCATAGTTAGAGTTCAAATTTGGAATTTCTAATTAAGGAAGAAAGAGTCTGCAGTGATGGTTATAAGTGCTGTAATATTATTTATTTGATTTTTAAACTATATAATTATCTAAATGAAAAAGAAAACGAAAGAAATGTCTTAGTTAACTAGTACCTTGCTCGGGTCAATGCCACATTGGCTCTCTGTCTATCGGAAAGAAACCCAACCGCTCCATTCTTGTTACATCTAACGGTTGAAATGATGATCACATCCTCCTCGCCGCCTTGAAAGCCATCGACGGAGCGAACATTCACAGTGAAACCAGCTTTAGAATTGGTACAACTGAGTTTTGCAATTTTCTGTTGAATTGCACAAACTTGAGCCTTGTATGGCGATATGATGCCTATGCTCACTTTCTTCTTTGTCCTACTAAATTCTGTAGCATCAAGTTGGAAAAGAAATACCATTAAAAAAGGGCAAATTTATCGAAAAATAAATTAACAAAATAAATATTGAAAGAAAATTAAAGTTCAGTGGAATAACTAAAAGATTGACTAATGCTTTGTTTTAAGTCTGTTGTGGACCATGTCTGTGTGCTAGACCTATCTACTAAGGTATTGTCCGCTTTAGTCTTATAAGGCCTCACGGTTTTGTCCAAAAAAAGACGCCTCAGTGGTTTGAGGGATGAAGGTGTTTATAAGCGATCTTAGCTTCGATTTCTAGGCAATATGGGAGGATGACAGTAGTTGATTTAAAACTAAGGAAAAGTTTTCTTCATTCCACACCCACTCATTTTTTAAACAATAGAAAATGAATTTTCAAGAATTAATTTCACGGGAATTATTTTTCTCAAGAAATAAATATAGTAAAGTTCACCAACAATTTATTGGAAAAATACCGTTAAAAAGGCGCGTGACAATGTCAGCAACGACAGCAACTTCAACCAAATTTCGCAAACTTCTGAATTGGTCAAACTCCTCTTCTCCATGTGCAATGTTGATGAAGGAGTAGTTACCATACATTTGATGGTTGAGGAAATGTCTGTTATGCCTTTTCTCTTTGACATTTTCAGCATCCGAAATTCGGTTACCATAGAATTCTGCATTCGGAAATTTGCTGATTGATGGATGCATTCTGTATTGTACGTCAAGAAGGTGGGTCTTGTATCCTAAATTCACCAGCCTCTGAAACAAACTTCTTCCGAACCCTGCCTCCTTGGATATCTAAAGGATACAACAGAATGAACATTTAATAAGTAAAACATTGTAAGCAAAATAATTTAGGTTTAATAATCATGACTAGAAAAAAAAGGTTTAATATGTAGGGACTCTTATCTACTAGCAAAAGCCTAAATCACAATTTGGCAAAAACTTTAGTGCGGTTTTCATTTGCCACTCGAATTTTTTCAAGACAGATTAGGATAGGAATTTTGTGAAACATTACAGTTATATCTACACCAATTCGGAATACGATTGTGCTAAAAAGAAGTATTAAACTTATTGTTGTGTGGATATCAAAGGTCACGTCATTATGCCGGCAGTGCCATAAATGCAACTCTTCAATATTTTTTCTTCTGATCTTGTTGCTAGAAAAATTAGAGCCACAAGTTCAACAAGTGCTAATATTCGAACCAAAAATTGTCGTTTAGCCATTATCAAAATTAGTCGTTAGTAATATTTAAAATCTTATCGTAGAAAGGCTCAAATGTACCTGGCTATTGACCATGGCAGACAATTGCCGTTCATCTCCAACCAGAATGGCATGGTGAAGCCCGTTGAGTTGCAAGGGAATAGCAGATTCACATTCTTTAAGCTGCGCAGCTTCATCTATAACCACACACTGCAGTTTTGACATATTCTTGATGTGCAACCGAATAGCACTCGATGCTGTACAGAAAAGCAGGCACGCATTTGACAAGCAGAACCTTCTTATTGCCATTCCATTACAGAGATTTTGTCCTGGAAATTCCTGACGAAGTGTTTTTAGTGTGTTAACATACTCTCTTCTAGTATTGTTAAATTCGTTTTCGGATTCCTGAAGAACATTCAATCCTTTGTTGATGATATTGACACTAAAAAGCAATGCTTCGAGAGATTTGAGCAGATCAAGAGCTCTGATCATGTTCTTTACCAGTTTCAAGGACAAGCAAGAAGTTGGCAAGTGTGTATATAAACTTGTAATGCAGAACTTCAGCTTCTCGTTAATGGATTTGAATCTTTCCTGAACAAACTCTTCCAATGTCAACAAATCACTTTTTTCTTCAGAATTTTCAGATTTTTTAGAATGATCAACTTCAACCTCTGCTTCCTTCTCCTTTGACCTTGCCTTGTTCTTTTTCATGGTTTTGTTTCTTTTCTTATTGTCCTTAAGTTTTTTATCCTTGCCGGATTTTATCTCCTTCTCTGGCTCATCAGTATTTTCCTCTTTGTCA
>CAODLS013046352.1:0-14288 GCA_948243855.1 Flueggea neowawraea
CCCATAGACAATTCACCTCGTACACCGGTTGCGAGCTCGCAATGGGTCGTGACATGTTTGGTGCTGAGCAGTGGCAGACGTAGGATTCTAGTTAAGCAGGGGTCAAATCTGCTTAGCCAGATTCTGGCTATACTTGTGTACGACAGAAAGAGTCTTCAATATCTTAGCTCATTCTACTATTATAATTGTATGCAATAACCTGACATTTACAATAAACAGTAGATCATATAAAGGGAGGAGCAACAAAGTATTACTTGGGAGTCCTTTCAGGTATTCTTCTCTATCTAACGTGCAAGGGATAGTCATTTCATCACCTTTGGCATGTATGATTCCTCTACAGGAAACCCACAAAAACTTTCCTACAAAAAGAACAAATACCAAATATGCATAATTTTAGAATTTACACCCAATATTGACAAAAACAGAATGAATTCCAAGTCATATCAATCGATGACAATCAAAAACTTCTCTCTGGCTCCCCAAAACCAAAAATCAGAAGTCAATCAATCCTCCGAACAAAGTAATTAAACAAGAGAGAAGAACTAATTTGATTTGCACCTTTGAAAATGATTTGCACTGGTGAGATCAAAGCAATGTTGCACCCATCAGTGAAAGGTCTAGCAGTTCTTCCACTTCTGTATACATAAACCAAAAACCAGATGATGAACATATAACTTTTTGAAAAAAATAAGGACATTTGAAGAAGTTATGATTGAAAACATTCAAGATGTTTACTTAAGCTGTATGTGGAAGTTCATAATGGACCACTATTCAAACACCAGGAATATTAAATCCTCTTGTAGCAACATCTGTTGCAATTAGTACACTATTTTGATAATTTAATAAAACAATTGAAATAGGTAAACTACTCACGTTATATAACCCTCTGCGGACGTTAAAGGATGATCTAAGCACTTTGAACCAGGATCTGTGTACGTTAATCAAGTCTGAGACATTCTGAGTTTTCTAGTATTGACACTATGAACATAGAAGAATATACAAAGCATGTGGAATGGGTACTATGCTTGTAAGAGGCAATGCAATGCGCGTAGACGCAATATATCAATAGAACAAAATGGTCCAGAGTTATGCTATGCGCGTAGAACGCAAGACAATGAGCGTAGACGCAGTATATCAGTATAACAGAATGGTCCAGAGTTATGCTATGTGCGTAGAAGGCAATGCAATGCATGTAGACACAGTAGTAGAATAGAATGATCTAGAGTTATGCTATACGCGTAGAAGTACAATGTGTGTAAACGCATTGTATCAGAAGACAGAATGACCCAATGTTATGCCGTGCGAGTTGAACAAAGTCCAAAGCACGTAGAAAATAAGAGATAGCTACTGGAATAAAGGTTGAATCATACTATGCACATTAAAGATCATATTATGTGCGTAAATGGGATCATGATGCAAACTGAAAGGGTTCACGAGACAATTCTCAATCACGTGTTACACCAGTACAACGCACTTGGAAGAGTAAAAGTGTCATCTTTGAGGAGATTGTACTACGCACGTAGAAGTGAATACTACCCAGTAGTCGAGGCTTCAGAATACTGACAAAATCAAGAAACTCATCGAAATTTGAAATTTGAATATTCTTTAACACAGTCACGTGAAGGATCAAAGGTGTGATCTTTAGAAACATGTCAACACACGTAGAACTCGTTCTAACACACATAAAACTGACGAAGTACGCATGCAGTAGAAAGATCAATGCGCATAATATACACCTGATGTCAAGCAATGACTACTGGATTTCACACAAAGCACGTAGAAGGAGAACACTACGCTTTATGCTCTGATGAAATCATGGACTACGCACATAGTACTGATAATACACACATAGCATGGACTAATGTCAGTAATTTCATCATTTTACAACTTTCTCATAATGGTTACTTTGGGATTTACAATGGCTAGTTTTGAGAGAACACCTATAAATAGACGTCCACTATCTAGAGGTAACTCAAGATCATTTTTTGAGAGTGCCCAAGCTTTATTATTTTTGTTCTTGATTTTCTCTCTCATCGTATTCTTGATTTCTTACTTACCAACTGAGCTATTGATTTATTATTTGCTTATTGAGTTAGTGTGATAATATTGTTTTCAATCTGGGAATACATTTGTAATCAAGCTTTTGTGTTAAAGCTTAAGGATAACATAGGTTTGTTTTGTTTGGTTCCTTGAAAAACAAAGAGGTCTTAGTTTTCTTGTTTTGGCCAGTGAAAAACAAGGTGTATAAGGTTTCTTGCGAGCCTGGAAAACAATAGGTTGTAAACGGTTTGTGTTATAACCCGTTTTCAGACCATGACCAGCGTATAAGATGGACCGTCTGTGAGAGCCCAACACATCTCGCACAAGCCTCAGAGTACGCAAAAACTCTACTCAACTATTCATTTTAATAATTATCCAATATAGCAGACATTCAAATTTTATAAATTAAAACAGAAGTGTTAAAAATCAAAATATAAATAATATATATATACATACACATTCATTCAAATCAATCATACAAACAGAAATCAAATAGTGAAACCCAAATCCTCGGTGTGGAGCATCTAACCAAACATACCAATTGGAGCCCGATCAAAGGGGCTTTCACTGCTAACTGAAGACCCCCCATGTACGCAGAAACTAGAATTACCTGAAAATATTAAGGGAGGAGGTGAGAAAACTCAGTGAGAAATGATGCTCCATAATGCCTCTGGGACCTCACATAAACTGTTTTGAAAACATTGAGAAAACTTTCACATGCAATATACATATTGATATATGTATATACTCCCGATATACGTACCAGTATAGTTCAAAATCATTTCAGAAAAAATATTTCACAACCAAAGCAGACAACATGCAGTCAAACATAATCCAAAATATGCAAAGGAGCAGACGATGCATGCAACGTATTATACCGATTCATATTAACCAGACTGTAAAGAATTTTATACATAAATATCTTATTATAAACTTATTCAGAATTTATACAGATCTGATAATCACTGATTATACACCCGTATTATATTGATATTGCGCTGGCCAGACCAGATCTCTAACAGAGAATCAACAACCTCAAGAGCCTCAATGGTACTCAACTCATGAGGGTTGAACAACCGATAACCTTAGGGGCATCAAACAGTATCAGGTACCTTAAGGGTCTCAAAGTTGTGACAGATAAATAGAACTAATCAGAGGGTATATCTACGAGCATTGCAGTCCTTGGGACCCTGCCAGTCAACAATACAATATACTACATGCTAATGAGCAATAACACAGACTCAACATATATATTATACCTCGTAAAATATAATAATAGACGATAGTCACTATGACATATAGTATCATACAGAGACTCGTAGGCATAGTATAGTAAACAGAGTATAGTGTGGACTACGCCACCAGAGTCAGACAGAAGTATGTGGGTTGTTGCCACCAAATCAGATAGAGTCTCGTGTGTCTACGTGATACACACGGGTCTACATTTTGCCCTAAGACTCAGGCTTAACAGGACATTGGTATACCAAATGCTAAGTTACCTCGTAGCTAGGTTTTCAGAGTCAGAGTCAGAGAGTTATATATATATATATATACAAGTATAGTAGTATATACTTATACACAATACACATACATATATTAACAGAAACAGATAAAACGCATTATATACATATAATGCGATATTTACTTTACTAGACATAGTGCAGAATATTTAACAGACAATTATCATATTATCACGATATTTATGCCAACATAAATAGTGATAATAATGATAACTCGAAAATAAAATATAACTAATATTTATAAAATATAGATATCAGACAGTCATGCAACAGAGTTTCATTTTCAGATAGTATATGTAATTATTATTACATATCATAATCATATACTAGGTGTGGTTATTAATCACACAATCAATTATTAATAGCCAAACTGTTATTAAACCGATTTCAGATTCATACCAGACATATCAAAAACATATAAATTTTTAGAAGACACAGTCTATGTGATTGAAGTCGACATCGCATTCACCTGAATGCCGAGCCAATACTTCAAGTCACAGTCCACTGGTGAATGGTTGGTCACTTGAAAGTCAAACAAAGCTGACAACAGAACAAAGTACAACAGACTCAGAAAGGATAACTGTGGCATTACAGAAGTTTGATGAATGCAAATGCAGAAACTCAATACAATGTTGAAATCCTATTTCAACCAAATGCTTAACCTTTTCATTGATTCTCCAACCTTACCATTCATCCACAATGACTATCATCGATTTCCTAAACACAATCTAACATCCTTTTCAATAATCAAACACAAAATCCTCAAGAACTCATAGGTTGAAATTCGGATTTCCATTAACCCTAGAACAAACAACATTCAATCTTCGAAACCTATAAGGATTTAAGTTAATCTAGGTCTCCCATACCTGGACATATCAAAAGCAAACGCAGATTTAACCAAAAACTCATCTAAAATTATTCAAACATGTCACTCCCTCTCAAGGGCAAACCCATTTCATTCAAACACTTAAATCCTCCAAACCAATGCTAAAATCATGCTCTAATAGGTCCAATTACACAGAGAGAACAAAAAATATGAACCCTAGATCCATATAAACCCATTTTGTTCAACATCAAAACTTCCAAAACCAAAGCTACATCCTTACACCACGGACCTCAAAAAATCATAATCAACCATCCTTCAACTCCCATTTCAACAGAAACCAAAAAATTGACCCTACCATAAATTAGGCTACAAACCTTAATGAGGAACTTATGAACGAAAATAAAGAAATAAGGGATTAGAGATGAGTTCTTACCTCAAGATTCGAAGTGGGAGCACTGAGGAACCAAGAGAAATGGAGAGAGATGAATTTCAGAGAGTTTTGGATGAGTTTGGTGTGAAAATGACGGAACATGGTCAGAGAGGGGTATTTATAAACCCGTCTCGCCAAAACGCAGTGTTTCACACATTTTCAGCATTTTTGGGCTCATTCACGTGCGTTCTTCATCATCTACGCACGCATAAGAACATCAACGTGCATAGATGCTTGCAGTAGCGCACGTAGATGGTGCTTAGACACTCTCGGCTCAATCCAGATCAACATCAACGTGCATAGTTCCTTCCTACAGCGCACGTAGATGGCTCAATAACCCACAGTTCATTCCTAGGTGAAGAACAACGTGTGTACTACATGTACAAGGCATGTAGACCAGTTGAAATCTTCACGGTTTATTCCCAGACAAAGAACAACACGCTTACTACGTGTACTAAGCACGTAGACGACTCAAGTTGCTCACGGTTCAAGTCCAAACGACCAATAGCATGTGTAGATGCTCATCAATGCGCACAGAAGGTTTTAGGCACGTTGATGGTTCATCTCAACAATGATCTATGCACATTGAACCCCTTCAACACGCGTTATTGAGCTACAACTCACCTTAACACGTGCAAAACCGCATCCCACACTTGAAATCTTAACTCCCATCATTGACGGGACCTAACAACTCCTCAAATCTTGCAATTCATCATCTTGAAACGAATGTGAACATTTTCAACGCCTTAACATCATCTCATACATTCGAGATCAAATTTGAAATTGAACCGACGTCATTCAAAATCAAATGTCGTTTCACCAGAGGTCTTGTCAGAACTGGTCGAAACGCTACAGAAAAATTTCATCGGAATGGACGGGGTATTACAGTTTGCCTTCATCCAGAAGTGAAGAATTTTAATGGATTCAAACTCTCTAGTGAGCTAGAGGAGTGGACATAGGTCAAGAATGATTAAATCGCTATAAAAATCGGGCTTTGTTTCTCTACCCCTTACTCTCTTTTATTTTATTCTTGTGTGGTAGTGTGTTGGATTAAGCTATTTTTTTTATTTGCAAAACATTTACAAGGGTTTTAAAAAAGGTTTTATTTTTAGCAAGAAATCCAATTCACCCCCTCTTGGATTACTATGTTGGGATTACAGAAATGAGATGAGGGACGACTTACGTAGGGCTGGGAGGAATTGTCGTCGGCGAAGTAAAAAGTGGCAATGCCGCTTGGAGGCTGGAGAGTGTAGCAGGCATCAGTTGGAGTGAAAAGAAACTGAGAGAGAAATAAGAGGAGAGGAGTGGTTTGGGCTGTGCGAAAATTGGAAGAAAGTTGTCTGGGTGGGTACATGCCTTTAAGAGGCTAGTGCAAAACGCGTTTTGCGTTTTGCCCTGACTTCTTTTATTTTTTTTTAAACCACAAGGCGAAACGACGTCGTTTCACCTTGTGTGTTTTTTTTAAAAGGCCCATCTTCTTCTTCATACAAACAACACCTACAACTCCACCTCCATGCCTCTTCAATGGAGGAAGCAGAATAGGGGCCCGGTTCTTGGTGGAGCTTCGCCCCTAATGGCACTCCTCCGACCAGAGTAGGGGCTCAGGCCCCTGATTGTCTCTTTGTGTGTGCCCCTGCTAATGATAAAAATAAAAAAACAAAAGATTCTTATGGAAATTACAATACCAAAATTATCGTACAATCTGCATCAAGCCTGCAGAGAGCCATCAATGGGAGAACGGCTATGGAGGATGACACCATAAATGTCAAATGTGATTCCGAACGAAGGCCCAAAATGAGAAAAAAAAGAATTTTTAATTCCGGATTGAAATCCGCCTACTCGCATAGAATGGCAATGAAGTTAGAGAAGAAAGAAAATATGATCTAATTAATTAGTTATGTTAATAGAGATATAGAGATAAATATTTGTTTGATTAAATATTTATCTCCACAATTTTAAATCTATTTAAAAATAAAAGATAAATACTTATTTGAATAAAACTTATCTCAATAATTTTAGATCTATTTGAAAATAAAATATTGTCTTTAATTAATTATCCAAAAATATAGTAATTTAGAAATATTAGCTTATTAATTGCGTATGATACAAAAACATTCCTATTATAAATTTTTAATATATACATTATGAATATGATAACGGGAATCTTTCCAAATTTACATCAATATACGTTGAATGGCATTAATTCTATAAGAGCAAAATCCAGAAAATTATTAGATCATGTCCATGAAATTTAATATTTTTGTTTTTGTAATGTCATGGAAAGATAAATAAGAGTAAAGAAAGGAGCAAGAAGCAAGTTGATCATCTTAAGAAAGAATTTCAATAAGTAAGAAAACTTATTTAAATTAATGATATTATGATACTGTACTAAATCTTCATGAAGATTGTAATATGTTTTGCTCTGTTTTTTTTTTTCTAAAATTAAGGAATAGAGTTTAATGAGACCGTTGATCATTACCTTAACTTTAAATACCCTTAGATTAGTTTTTTTTTTCATATACTAAGTATACATGTCAATCCACACAACCAATCCGATGGCGTCTGGATGTGATACAATTCTTGCGAATTTTTCTTAGTTTCCGAAACCAGTGGTAGACTAAAACATGAATTCTTGTTACGCTTAATTTTTCCATGCTGATATTTTTCTTGTTCACTTAATTTTTAATGGTGAATAATTATCAAATAGTTATAATTAAAATGACTTAGAAGTATTTATGTATAAAAAAGAGGAATAAAAATATTCAAAAAGTTTCTCCTACATCCATACATTTATATATGTTATGATTATGATTTATTATTTAAAATACAACACATGCCTGTTTGGCATTGGAAAACATATAGTATTTAAATTCATACATGTAGTATTTTTTTCAAATTACAAGAATTTAAATATTCTATTAGATTATAATTACAAATTTACCATTATTAATATTTCGTTAACATAATATGCATTACTCAATAAGGTCAAAAAAAAGAATTTCACTAGATACATGTAAAATAAAAAATCTTACATCATCATCAATTTTTACTATTCAAAAACTACAAAAACTACTATATTTTAGATGCTAATGCACAAAATGCTATTCTTCTAAACAAACTACTAGAGTTTTGGCCTGATCTTGTCACGTTGTATGACATGTGGTAATAGTAGTTCAACACATTGCTGGTTGTCTCTAGAGTTTAGTTCTAATAAGCTTTACTGTGTTCTAGGAAGCTTTCTTCCCACTGAGTTCATGAGGTTAGTGTTTGAGCAATGGCCAACTTAGGTTCTCGGTAATGGGATACTTTTATGGTAGCTTAAGCATATGAGGAAAAGGAATGGGCAGTTGAGCAGATGGAAATTAAGTGCCCAGGAAGGGTTCTTGCTGAGATAGCCTTATCCGAGTTTAGATTGAGCGTGGGTCGTGTTATGAACCCAATGTGGCCTATAGCTTACATCAATACTTATTCTTCTGCATTAGAATTGTTTTTTATTCATCGGGAACTCAACAGTCCTATGGGTTGCACAATTGAGGGCAACCCTCCCTAAAGCTCTCATCGTAAAGGTGATAACTCCCATCAAAATAGTGGTGGACAAACTCGAACCTGAGACCTCCTATTGGTCCCAAAAGAGGTTGGCAATGACACTCCAAAAGGGGGGGATGAATTAGAGTTTTAGAGATTTAAAAACTTTGTTGAAAATATTTTGCAAACTAAAATAAATAACAAAGTTCTTTTTAGACCAAAATCAAAGTCAAATGTGGAAGCAATAAAACAATCAATTCACACACAAGATATAAAGCAAATATGAAGTAAAGTAATGAGAGTAAGGGACGAGAGAACAAATATAATTTATAGTGGTTCGGTCCTCCTTGACCTACGTCCACTTCTTGAGATCCACTCAAGAATTCCAATCCATTATCTCCTCTCTTCCGGGTGGAGGAAAACTGTTGCAACCACTTGTTTTTACGGGATCAATAAGCAACCTGTTACACCTCTAATTTTTGTGGGCTCAACTAGGAAACCGTTCATCTCTCTTATTTTTCCAAGGAAACAAAACAAGGAAAACCTAAACACTAGTTTTTTAAGGCTCACTAGCAACCACTCTTATTTTTCAAAGGTTTAACAAGGAAACCTATCTACCCTTAAGAAAATACGTTGCTTGTTACAAATTCAACCCTTAATATTACAGAATCAAGCTCAAACAAACCCAAACTATGATAGCAAGTGAATAGCTCAAATGAGTAAAAATGTAGAGATGAGAGAGACAATGAATAGCAAACTTAACAAAGGTCTCTCTTATTTCTCTTCTGATTTATTACGTCTATTTATAGCCACTTGGTAGAAAATAATCGTTGGAAGCAGGGGCGAACGCATGAAGGGACAAACAAGGGCTCGAGCCCTTGTTCTGCTTTCTCCATTGAAGAGGCATGAAGGTGGAGTTTCAAATGCTGTTTGTATGAAAAAGAAGATAAGCCTTTTTTAAAAAAAAAACATAAGGCAAAATGAGTCATTTCGCCTTATGATTTAAAAAAAATTAAAAGAGGCCAGGGAAAAATGCACCATTCTGCCCTGGCCTTTTAAAGGCACACACCCACTCATACCACTTTCTTCCAATTTTTGCACAGCCCAAACCACTCCTCTCTTCTTATTTTTGGATGATTTTTGATGAATGGATGTTAGGGGATGCTATAATAGGTTAGAGGGTACTTGAATGAATGTGAATCAAGCTTTGGAACAAGAGATTTGATGATTTTTTGGTGGAACTAGGGTTAGATTTGGTTTTAGATGAATTCCTTGAAATTGAGAGTTGTTTTTGGTAAATTGATTATAGATCCATGTTCTTGAGGTTGAGATTGACCAATATGGGTGCTTAGATTCGATTTTTATAGGTTGAATCGAAAATTGGACTATTTGTATAATTTGTCATTAAGGACCGAGTATGATATTTGACATTTAGGGGCCAAAATATGATTTTGCATATATTAGAAAATTAATTTGGATATTTTTGAGATATCTGAGGATTAAACAGTGATTTTCTAGTGTTATGGATCAATTTGTAAATTTGGAATATTTTGGGAACTAATTGGTAATTTTTCAATGTCCGGGGACCAAAGTGTAACTTTATATCGAGGTGTAAATTTTGATTATTATGTTAGATTGTGGTTAGAAATGGGGTTTTGGGCATCATTTGAGGGTCCAAGTCTGCATTTGAATTACTATACATTTTGGTACAACCACAGTATCAATACTGCACTTTGCTCTGTTTCTGATATATTTGTTTATGATAATTCTGTTTCAGCTTCCTGTTCTTGTCAACGAGGTCAGCCGCCAGATAGTGGTGCCAAACCGAATTTTCTTGGACATCTAGGTGAGTGGTGTAATATCCCGCCTATCCTAATCGGAATCCTGTAGTATTCCGTTTGGTTCCGAAGTGATTTAGGATGTTGGTAATTTTGATCCTTGAGTTTGAAAGGCGTTAGGATGCGATTTTGCACATCTAAAGTATGTTGGAGTTCATCAACGTGCGTTGAAGGGTTTCTACGCACGTAGATCTTCATTTGCGTTGGACTTGAACGTGTCTAAGACCGTTTGCCCTTGTTGTAAGGTTCTACACGCGTTGATCATCACCTAGGCTTGAACCGTGAGCTAGTGAAGCTGACTACGTGCGTTGTAAGCTTGGTGCGCACATTGATCTTGGATCTAGAAGTGAGGGGTGATCAAAGCTGTCATCTACACGCGTTGTGGATTGTATTACACATGTTGAAAATGAAACTACACACGTAGAAGGGGCACTACGCTTGTAGATGAGCTTATTCTGGGCAGTTTTGAGTGAAACACAATGTTTCGACGTTATGGTCTATAAATACCCCCAAACCCAACGAGTTTCATTGTTTTCCATCTCTCCTTACCATTTTCTCTCTAAAATCACTTCAAAATTCTTCCCCATTGCTCCCATCTCGTTCCCAATCAGTTTCTAAGGTAAGATTACTTCTCTTTCTTGGTTTTTGATTTTGTTTTCATGCTTTTGATTCATGGGTTTGTCTTTGGACAAAATGATTAGGTTTGGATGATTTATAATGAAATGATGTTAGAGAATGCTAGAGTATGAATGTTTGAGATCTGAATCATAAGATTTAGCTTAGTTTTGGAGATTTTTGGTGTTTGGACGAAGTGGGTTTGCATAAAGTTAGGGTTCAATTTTTGAACAAATTTGAGGATATATTTTAGGATTTTTAAAAGATTATGGTATGAGAGACTTGGAAAAATATGAATTTGTGTGGGATTTAAAGATTGGATGTTGTTTATTAGTGAGTCTATGGAAATCTGAATTTTTTGGGAAAAATTCTTGATGATTTAGGTGTTGTTTGTTGAAATAGATGGTTGATTTGTGTTCTTCAGGATGCTAGGAAGTGATTGCCATGAGTTAGAATAGTTGGTTTCGAGCGAAACATATTTAAGGACTAAATGAGTAATTTGTTATTGAGGACTAGATGTGATATTTGGCGCCTAGGGTCAAAATATAATTTTGTATATATATTGGAGATAAGTTTGGATATATTTGGACATTTTGACATCTTGAATATAATTTTGGAGTTTTTGGATCAATTTATGAATTTGTATATTTTAAGGACCAAGTGGTAATTTTCTAAAGTTGGGGTACAAAAGTGTAATTTTACGACAAAGTGTAATTTTTGAATGAATACATTAGACTTTGGTTAGAAATGGATTTTAGGGATTTGTTTGAGTGTCTGAGTCTGCATATGCATATGTGTGTATTTCGGAACAACCACACTACCAGTACCACTCTTTGTTTCGTTTCTGATATACTATATTTATGATATTTTTGTTTCAGCTTTTTGTTTATGTCAGCGAGATCAGCCGCCCGACAGTGGCGCTTAACTGCTATTGCTTGGACATCTAGGTAAGTAAATGACAACTTTAGACACATAGGCAGCGTCTCAAAACTGTATCTGTTTTTGCTAAGTTTGACAGATATTCTAAAATTGGACTAATCTAAACATTGGCTAAATTGGTAATCTGATTTCGTGAATTAATATTCAATACTCTGTTTGTGAAATCTGGTGTATATATATATATCCTCCCTAAGTTTTCGATTCTAAATTGCATGCTTTGTTTCTGTATACTATGATATTATGGATTTTGTATCTAATATAGGATGTCTAGCTACAGGATACGTAGCCTTTTGTATACTAATGTTTTGTCAATGCCCAACTACTAGGGATGTTGATAGCCATGTGTTTCGGCCCGACACATAATTTGTTTCTAATTAGTGACAGAGTCCATGTTTATTATACAAATTGATTGGGTGGCGCAGACCACACCATGTCTATTATTGATTCCATATTACTTATACTATGTTTTTTACTCTAAGACTGCTAGTATTATTATGCCTGAGTGCACGTGTTTGCTTTGTTTGCAAACATTTTTAAAAAATTTCTTTAAAACCCTACTACGTATGTAGTGTGTATATGTATGTATACCTCTTTCTACCTGCATGTGTTATTTTCGAGCTGTTTTAAAAACAGTCTTTGTGAGGCACATATGAGGCAATCTGGAGTGTTATCCCTCACTGGGTTATTACCCACTTCCCTTTCCTTGTTTGTTTCCTTCTTTTTTTGCAGGTTGACTTTCTAGTCAGCAACCATTTGACATCTCAGCCCAGTGAGGCGTATGCATTCTTGGTTAGTGACACACTTTTGGTCGGACTTCTCCTTTTGTTTTAGAGCTCCGCATTGGGATGCTGTTAGATTACTGGGTTGCATACTTTTGTTTTTTTATTACACAGATTGAAGATACATTTACCTTGTTTTTTATTTCACTTACATCATATTTTGTTATACTTGTATATTTCTATTTTATATACTTATACGATTTTTTATAAATGGTTTTATATTAAAATATTTTTGATAAATGAATAAATTGGGTAGAGTTTCTGATTTTCTAAGGCTTGTGCGAGATGGGCTGAACTCCCATAAATAGTCTGCGTCTGCTGATGAGTCAATTATCACACTAGAAGGGACGTTGAATAGTATCGTATGTGTGGCTTTTGAACTTTTTGAAATTAAAACAAGCTAAGAAGAAACAATACAAGAATTTATAGTGGTTTGGCCAACTCTTTGCCAACATCCACTACCTAAGTATCACCACTTAAGATTTCTATTATGTCTCAACAGAAATTACAACTTCACTTTTAAGCTAAGTGAGAACTTTTACAACTTTCTTGATTTCGGTTCAAGAATAAACCAACTTAAGGATCTACTCTTTGATCCTACTCAAAACACTACTGAAAAATGTTTTTCAACAACTTTCTAACAATAAATGAACTAGTAATACTGGTAATAATGAAAGAACTTAATGAGATTGCCTTGTATTAATAAGAAAGAGAAAATGAGAGCTTTAATACTTGGTTGTTGTTAGAATTGAATGCTCAGATGTTTTAGGTGTATTTTCTGATCTCCCAAGCATGTATTTATGCTCCCATGTTGTTCTTGGAACGTTGTGAGACAAATTGTAGCTGTTGTGGTCCAAAGTAAGGAGCATTTAATGCACTGTCAGAGTTCCAAGACGTACATTGACTTTTTCACAACATACGTTGTACATTGCACCTTTAGATGATGTATGTTTTATACGTTTATAACGTACATTGATCATATCCAGACTCCCAGATGACGTACGTTGAAATATCAAAATGTACGTTGTTAGGACACATTAGCAATCCAATAGCTTCTGTTTTTCATCTGGAGCTTTTAACGTATGTTGAATCAATCTTAACGTACGTGGGTAGTTGTGTGACGTACGTTTCACTTATTCTTGCATACGTTGTGAATCTTTAGTTGACTGTTGCTTTTAAATTGTCTCATTCTTCAGGAAGTACAAACATTTATTCTCTGATATTCAAATCTTCTCTTTGTCTTCCATGCATAACGTACGTTGTAAATTGAATAAAACGTACATTGGTAATGTGTTCATCAGCCTTTAATGATCCTAAATTTCCCACGTGTGTATAACGTACGTTGATGGTGTCAAGACGTACGTTGCATGTATAAGACGTACGTTATATAGTGTTAAGACGTGCGTTATTTTTGTACCTGAACATCCAGTAGCCTTTGCTTGATTTTCCATCAAAAATAATGTACGTTGATTGTATCAAAATGTACTTTATGAAGAACACAATCCATTTTTGGTTTTGTTCATCATCAAAACATAAAGGGATCTAAATGTTGACCACATTTAGTCCAAAAATCTCCCCCGTTTTGATGATGACAAAACACTTAAACTCCCCCTGAATAAATGCACAATAAGATTCGAGAAATTGGATCAAAGTTTTTGACTTTGTCCATTTGGTAAGTCGATAAAAAGTAAAACAACAATTTCAAGTATCTATTTTACTAATTCCCCTTAAGTTTGTGCATTCATTATTAAATCCAATTTGATTTTAGTCCAGTTT
>CAODLS013046426.1:0-17660 GCA_948243855.1 Flueggea neowawraea
GATTTCTTGGAGTTCGGGATAGAATTTGGGAATTCCGATTTATGGATGGTTAGTCTGTAATCTCAACAGTCATTGGGGATTGTTTTGTAATTTGTCCAGCCTTGGGGACTAAAACATAATTTTACACTGGTCGGAGACCAAACTGTAATTTTACGTGGATTGTATATTTTGGTTCAAGGGTGATGGATTCAATTTCGATATAGATTTTCAATGACTTCGAGGGTCAACATTTGCATTTGAATTTGCATTTGCATACCATGCATTGGTGCAGCCACAGTACCACATTCTGATAATTTATATGTCTGTATTTGTACAGCTCTTTGTGCCTGCCAGTACGAGCAGCCACCAACGAGCAGTGTTTGACTAGATCCTCAGCCTTGGATGCTAGATGAGTGAAATGACAGCTTCAGACACATAGGTTGTGTCTTCAAAATTGAGTATGTTATTTTGATATGTCTGGATATTATATGAAATAGACTAATAATTATTGGGTTAATTAATAATCGGGATTATATGATTATTAATAACCAACGTTTTGATATGGAAATCTAAAGTATATATTGGTATATATATATATATAAGAGTATTTTGTAAATCATGGAATAAAGGAAACATAATGCATGACTGGTTGTGCAATACTATGTATGTATCACACAGAATATGGGGACACCCGGCTATAGGGTAGTAGCCTTTGGTATACCAATGCTTTGTCAAGCCCTAGTTATCAGGGTAATGGGATGACCGTGTATCCGGTCAGATACACGCGTTTATTGAGCAGTCAGGTGGCAGAGTCCACAGTGCTATATAGATATTGCTATTGGTCTCGTGGTATGAATCCTTAAATAAATATATATATATATATATATTGTCTGAATGCATATTGTATGATATTGATGCGAACATTTTGTAAAATGTATTTCAGAAAATATGTTATATGTAGGGTGTATACTATATGGTATCCATATATGTGTGTGGTATTTTTAAAGGGTTTTCAAATTAGTCTTGTAAGGCACGTATGAGGCGGTCTGACGTGTCGTTTCCTCACTAAGGATTACTACCCCTTTTCTCTTCTCTTGTCTATGTTAAATCTCTTTTACAGGTGACATTTTGACGCTCAGCATTATATTCGTATCTCGATCCTAGTGAGGTGCTTCTTCGTTATAATGAGTGCCCCTCGTCCGGACTCTACTTTGTTCAGTCGTTAGAGCTCCACATCGGGCTACTGTTGGGATACTGGGCTACACACTTTTGTATTTTAGGATAAACTCTGATGATTTTATATTTTCACTGATATATTTTTCTATATTATGTATATGGTTTTCTTTCATTTATAAATGTTTTATATTTATAAATGCTTAAAATGAATAATTGGATAAGTCGGGGAGAAAGTTTGTACACAGAGGCTTGTGCGGGATGGATTGGGCTTTCAAACACAGTCCGCCTTGTACGCCGATCATGGGCCCGACTATGGGTCGTGACAAGCCGGCCGCCGGTGGTACGTGTTGGGTCATTCAGCTTTGTTTTTCAAGTGAGTAGAATGGCAGCTTCAGACACATAGGTTGTGTCTTCTAAATTATATTGCTTTTGATGTGTTCAGAACTTATTTCTAAAATTGGACTAATCCAAGAATTGGTTAATTTAATAACCTGATTATGTGTTTAATAATCATCTTGCTATTTTTGAATTGTTATATATATATGTATTATATATCCCTCAATGTTTCTGATATGTGCTACTGCATGATTAACAGTTTTGATTTAAAGTTAGTAGAAAGTATACTTGAAATTTATTATGGTTTTGGTTGGATTTTTGATTGTTTCTGAAATAAATATTATGCTTTAATATTTATTATGGTTTTAAGATATTTCTTAAGCATGTAATTGCCTTTGGATTAAATGTATTTTTGGAAAAATACTATGTTTAGTATTTTGCAATGTTTCGCTAATAAACGTTTCGGTTGAATGTTTGATTTATTGAAAAAACAAGATATATGTTCAACATGTTGCTTATTTGGATATCTTTAAATAAATATATGTATATGTGTCCGATAAACTATCCAGACATAGGGACGCCTTTATTACAGGGATGAACGTGACCTTGGGTATACCAACATTATGATAAGCCCAACTACCAGGGTTACCGGTAGCCATGTGTTCTGATCCAACACATGATTTGATATCGATTGTGGTGGAGTCCACAATCATCACTGTTATTGTTACTGATATTGGTCCCTTATCACCGGTATTATGCTATTGTTATCGATATTATTGTAACAGTTTTTGAAATGATTTTCGATCGTTATTATCTATATGGTGAGTGTATTGAAAAGTATTATGTTATTATTACCGATATTATTGCAATCATTTTTGAAATGGTTTTCGATAGCTATTATCCAAATATTGCATGTGTATTTATACATGAATGTTTGGATACACCTTTCTGAAGTATTTTGGAAAATTCTCTTTGATTGTATTTTCAAAAAATATCATGACCTATAATTAGTTTTGGGAAAACATATATGAATTTTGGCAAATGTATTGAAAGTGAGGTGTTTTGAATGTTTCACATTCAAAAATTAAATATTTTATTTAAAACAAATATTTAGCAAGTTTGCATGACTAATTGTTGTCTGTCTTGTTTGTGAAGCATTTCGAAATGAATTTCGAAAACTATGTATTCGTATATAGCGTGTATACGTATGTACTCTTATAACTGCATGTGACGTTTTCAAACCGTTTTCAAAACAGTCTTTGTGATGCACGTACCAGGCGATCTGGAGTGTCGTTTCCTCATTAGGGTTCTTATCCCTTTATTTTCTGTCTATGTTCCTATATTCATTATTACATGTGATTTTGGTTGATTGCAACTTATTAGCATTCAACACCTCGTGAGGCATTTCTGTAGTTACAGTCAGCACCCTTTTGTTCGGGCTAGTTATTTATTTTGTTAGTAGCTCCAAACCGATTTGATTGTGAGTGTATGTTTTGGAAACTTATTTGGTATTTAACTAAGATTTATTATTTATCAAATATATTGTTATTATTGTTTAAACTTATGATTCAAATAATATTTGAATTTCTACTTACTACTTATCAAAAATAATTTCGGTATTGTTTTCAATATTATTGTTTAATTTTGGTTTTGATGCTTGTGCGAGATGGGTCGGGATTCCATAGATGGTCCGCCTCATACGCCGGTCATGGGTATGGGATTAGGTCATGACAAAGGTTCAGACACATCAAAAATGATATAGCTTTAGAAGGCACAGCCTATGTGTCTGAAGCTGCCATTCGTAAACCACTAGATACCAAATTAATTTTTGCTAAATAAAATAAAACATAACTAAAAAATATAAATACTTAATTCAAGAAATATAGATATTACACAAAATTATATTAAAATTGAAATTTGGATACATTTTGATACATTTGAATACATTTGTATACATTTGGATACTATAAAAAATTATTAAAATTTTGAGATTTGGATACCTTTGGAGACTATTGAAAAAAAATTCTAAAAATTATATCAAAAATTGTAATTTGGAGGCATTTAATTTTAAGAAAATATTATATCAAAAATTTATTAAATCAAATTTTATATAATAAAAATTGTAATTTGGAGACATTTGGATACATATAGACACATCTAGATATATTGAATGCCACCTGATACATTCTGAAAGATTAGATTGTTTTCTCCCTTGGAATTTATCTTTGTCACAAAAAGATCAATTTCACGTGAAAATATTGCGATTTTTTGCAAAAATATCTCAAATTCTTGGCCAATTTCTCAGTCAATTAAAAATTTGGTATTTTTGCAAGATGTTTCAACTTTGTTTTATTTGTCAAAATGTTTTTGTTTCATGGTAAAATCCCAATTCTAAATTTTAATTTAGTATAAATATTAAATTTTCTCCATGAACTATTGCAATGTTTTAGTTCAAAAAGAATTATTGCAATGTTTTCTAAAAATAGCCACCAAAGTCAAAAATGTGGATGGCTTCCATCTCCTAAAAATAGGAGTTGCATCTCTTTAAAAATAGGAAATGCCAACTTCTTGAAACCAAATTTGAAGCAACCGAAATAATCAAAATCCAAAATCCGACATGACATAGCCCATAACTAATTTAATCTCACAAGCCAATGTGACGATCATGAACAATGATAAACCAATCACATTGGGTTAATTGGATTATGTCATGCACTATGCATATTGAATCAACATTCAAATCAAACAAACATAATCAGATCATAAACATTCGAATATCATGCATTTAATCAAATAATTATATTAATTAAATGGTGGATGTGTAAAGCAGTTTCACAAGCCGATTGCTAGGGAGGTTTGAAATTCGAATTGCTCATGAAACGAGTTGCTAATTTTAAAACTCCAGTCTGTATTAATCTCATTAATAATTGAATCTCATAATCAATTTATGATTCAATTCATTGTTTGTTATCCCATTGCAAAAACCGCATGGACAAACCTAGTCGGCTTTATAAACGAATCTTAACAACCTTTGCAAATTCAACATCATATAAATTAAGCCCATACATAAATAAAACCTAGTTTTATCTTGCTAAATTAAATCCTAAATCATATCATTAATTCAGAAACAATATCATCAAATAATAAACAAGGCTGAATTCAACAAACCAACACAATTATATCGCATACAAAAGAATCGTCCATGTTGATAATGCAAGTGTCTCTGATACCACTGTTGGAATTCGTGACTATAATATGACATTCATACAAGGATAACATGATGGAAATAACAATAATTTTACCCTAGAATTCCACTGATGATCCATGTATATCAACATAAACGATTAGGGTTAGTGGCTTTATCTTAAAACCAAAGCTCGATTCGTGAATGACAAATGAAATTTTGATGTGGCATTTAGTGTTTAAAACCTGAATCCTCTATTCTTCATGTTTCCTTTGCGTGATCATGCCTAAAGGTATTCATACAAACGAACTCACTTAGATTGGCAATGTGTACTAGTACATAGAATCTATATTCTAGTCTCACAAAATAATTCTCTCTTTATGGACACTCACAAAATTCGGCCAAGCTCTAATCTTGCATTAAAAAATCGGCCAATAATTAGAGAAATATGACAAGAGTGGCATCATATTTATAAGCACATCGAAAACCCTAAAGAGGCAAATTAGAGTTTTTTCTTGTTCTACAAGAATAAGGATTCTTAGTTTATTAAACCTCCTTTAAAATTCAGCACGCTCTCCTAAAATATAGGAGGAAAAATTCAGCCATCACTCCTGAAAAATAGGAGAGCAAATGCGGCTATAGCATACCCAAAACCCCTAGTCAGTTTTGAGCTAGGTTTTCTACCCCTTGCCCAACAAGTGTAAGGATTCATTATCCTATTAATATGTGTCAAATTTATTAAGCCTTTTCTATTTTTGTTGGGCTTTTAATTTCATAATACATTATCATTAAATAAATCACTCTATTAATAATATACATGACCTGAATTTATGTCACTCATAAATTTACCCAAATAAGATTAATAAGTGACTTATATTAAAAATCATTACATTAATGGATAATATCTTACAGGGAAAAATCTATGGCGGTCCCTGATTTTTGACCTATTCTCTCTTTCGGTCCCTACTAATTCTAAAATAGCCGATTTGGTCCCTCCGTCTGTCGCCATTAGTCAAATATAACTGGCCACATCAGATTTTCTGACGTGACACATATGACCTACTAATTTTAAGTGTTTAACAACAAAAATGCCCTCACTAGCTCTCTCTCTCATCAATTCCATCTCCCTCACATCATTTAACACAAACACAACCGTCGCCACCACAGCCACCCAAAACCAAAGTCGCCGCCACCATAACAACCGTCGTCACCACCAAACAAACAAGTCACCACCATCACCATTTTCACAAAAAAAAAAAGACACAGTCACCCAACAAACACCCAACACTGACCACCACAGTCACCCTCTCCACTCAAAATTGCTACCAAACCAAAGCCTCCACCTTAATCCATCTCTAAATCGTCACTCTCTTCCCTAATCTAAACCCTAAAATCATCACTTCTCACCACCAAATCCTACTTACCACCACAAAATTGTCCCCTCTCCATTCCCAAAAACCAAAGCCGCCACCACAACCACCCTACAAACCTTAAACGTCATCATCCTCCACCACCACCAAACCAAACCCGAGTTAAGCTTGATAACAAAAAATGATTCCATACAAAATTACCACCAAATCACTCCAATTAAGCTTCAACAGCACAGAAACATAAATCCATCGACCTGATCCATCGGCGGACAACATCCTCTCCTTGCCTCCCCTATCTCTTCCTCATAGAAATCCTCCTCATTCTCTTCATAAACCAATCCATTACATCCTCCTTTTCCATCGACATCAACAAGAAACCCAATCCTCGTCGTCATCATTTTCTTCGTCGCTTGAAATCCTTATTGAACAAACACAAAAATCCATCCTCCTTTGAGGAATTAGACAAATGTGGTAGTGGGTTTGGTGGAATGTGAGGAAGAGAGAGGCGAGATCTACAGTGGTGTTGAGAAAGGAGAGAAATTGACATGGTGGTTAAGAGGGGGAAGGGAGAGAGAGAGAGAGAGAGAGCATGGAGAGGGACGAGAAAGATGGTGATGGAAGATGAAGAAGAATGGGTGTGTTTAGGTTGGCTATCTAAGATTGGGTTACAAGTTTTGGTTTTGGTGGTGGTGGGTTTCGGGTTCATGTGGGGTGGTGGTGGGTTTCGAGTTCATAAGGGTGGGTTTGGTTGAGTGGGGTGGTGGTGGGTTTTTGGTTCATGTGTGTTGGTGGTGGGTTTCGAGTTGGGTTAACTTTTTTGTTTTGGTTTTGGTTTTGGAATGAGTGGGTTTGGTTGGGTGTTGAGGTGAGTTCTTCGGTTTGGTTCGGTTCAGTTTAGGGTGAGTAAATAAGTTTTTAATTCGAGGGTAAATTTGTCCTTTCACCTTTTCTATTAAGTAAAACTCACGGAGTTAAGAGTGAGGGATCGGATGGCTATTTTAGAACTAGCAGAGACCAGGAGAGAGAATACGCCAAAACTCAAGGACCACAATAGATTTTGCTGTATCTTATATCATAAATAAGATATAAATTCTAAAATCCTGAATTATTAATAATTAATCAAACTAATTATCTTAATAATTCATTTACCAAAAGAGAGAATATTTATAATCCAATCTAATTGTTCTAGTGTGTGACCCAATATGCCCACTCGAAATTGGCAATATGCCTCGTCCCAAAAACTTGGGCCCAAAGTCCATAAGTGGTATCTAGTAATACATTATGACAACCCAAAATTGAGTGTCATTGGTGATCCGAGTTAACCTTTCTCAGTTTGATATTTAGTCCTTTTTGTCTCACGATATCTATATTAAGTATAAGGCATGGTCACATGTCAACCTTATATTATTGAATGCATTTCTTGATCCCAAAAATATTGATATTACAAATTACATTAATAACCCTTTGTTAATTCATTTGAGTATGCATACATTCCATCAATCAAACTCATCAAGTGGCCTAAAGATATCACTCTTTATAAGAGGAACAAATCCATCACTCTCACCATCACTCCTCTACAAGATTCATGATATATCTAATCATGGCCTTTATTTTCATCTTTTTACGGATGACGTTTGACTAAGTAAAAACATGCAATTTCTCATGTAGGAGTCAATAGTGAGTTTCAGTCAGAGGACTCAAACATCAACACTGCATGAAAGCTACTTGTGACATTGATCCATGAAGTGCTTTCGTAGCAGGCCAGTCCAATACATATTCCCTACATGTATCTATGTTCTAAGTGATATCCCATATCCATAATCAGTAAAATGTGATTATCCACTTAGAAACATACTAAACTTGGCTTGTTATCATTCACATGATAACAATCAATTAGGGAAATTTAGAATAGTATTTTTTTACCTAATGATTTTACTATCAAGTCGCATTCAATCACAAAAGGAAGAATCAAATATTCATGGAAGTTTGATAGTCATAAAACAATATAATATTTCATATATATGAAATGAAATGCCTCTTTATTAAATAATAAATGTAAGGACAATGTATATCAATGATTAGACTAAGGCACAAAACTAACAATCTCCTACTTGCACTAGTCCTAATCAGGAATGAACCTAACACCTAAAGACCTAATGTGTGTTTCATGTTTTGGTTCAGGGAGAGCCTTTGTCAAAGGATCCACTACATTGTCATTAGTGTCAACTCTGCATATCTTAACATCTCCTCTTTCTACTATCTCTCGAATAAGGTGAAAACGTCTAAGTATGTGTTTGTTCTTTGATGTGATATGGGCTCCTTGGTTTGATCAATAGCCCCATTATTATCACAATATAAGTGTACTGGGTTTGCAATGCTTGGAACAACATCCATACGAGTAATGAACTTCTTGATCCAAACAACTTCCTTTATGGTGTCCGATGCGGCGTTGTACTCAGACTCTGTAGGAGAATCAGCCACGGTGTCTTGCTTGGAGCTTATCCAGCTGACAACACTTCCATTCAGATAAAAAACATAACCATATTTCAATATGAAAGCATCATGGTCCAATTGAAAGCTAGCATCAGTGTAACCACTTAGAACTAGTCCACCTTCTTGTCCTTATAGACCAAGAAAACATCTTTAGTTCTTCTCAAGTATTTGAGGATATTTTTGACTGCAGTCCAGTGACTTTCACCTTGATCGGACTGGAATCTACTAGTCATGCTTAAAGAAAAAGTGACATTAGGGCGTGTACAAAGCATGACATATATGATGGATCCAATAGCAGAAGCATATGGAATCCTACTCATGTAATCTCTAGCTTGCCTTATTGTATGTCAGGTTGTCTTGCTTAAAGGATTTCCAAGAACCATGAAAATCATTCCTTTCTTGGAATTTAGCATGCTAAACCTTTTTAGCACTTTATCAATGTACACACTTTGACTTAATCCAATTAGCCTCTTGTATATATCTCTATAGATTTGTATCCTTACAATACGTAAGGCTTCACCTAAGTATTTCATTGCGAACACTTTCCTAATCAAGTCTTGACACTCAGTAAGGTTGGAATGTCATTTCTAATGATCAAGATGCCTTCAACATACAGTACCAAGAATACTACCACATTCCGATTAAACTTCTTATATACACAAAGCTCATCTTCATTTTTGATGAATCTAAACTCTTTGACTGTTTCATGAAAACGAATATTTCAACGTCGAGATGTTTGCTTCAATCCATAAATGGATCTTTAAAGCTTGCATACCTTACTAGAATTCTTAGGATCGACAAAACCCTCGGGTTGTGTCATGTACACATCCTCAAGGAGGTTTCCATTTAGAAAAGCAGTTTTGACATCCATTTGTCATATCTCATAGTTATAATATGTTGCTATGGCAAGAAGAATCCTAATGGACTTGAACATGATGACTGGTGAAAAGGTTTTATCATAGTCAATACCATGAGTTTGTCTAAAATCTTTTGCAATAAGTCTTGCTTTAAAGATCCCATCGCCTTTTAACTTATAAATCCATTTGCAATCAATGACTTTGGCTCCATTAGGTGGATCCACCAAGTTCCAAACTTGGTTGTCATACATAGATTGCATTTTTGATTTCATGGCTTCATGCCATCTGATAGAATTTGAATCTACAAGTGCCTCTTGGTAGGTTGTAGGCTCATCGTGATCTACAGAACAATTCATTTATCGTCAGTTATGAGAAATCCGTATCTCTCAGGCTCGTCACGAGTCCTACCAGAACTTCTTCAGCCTTGTGTTATAGATTCGGAGTCCACAACATCTTGTGAGTCATCTTGAATCTCTATTCTATCTTCAACAGCTATTTGTGATTCTTTTATTTCTTCTAGAAGTACTGTACTCCCATTAATTCTTTTGTAAATAAAGTCCTTTTTCCAAAAAGGCATTGTTTTGAGCAACAACCACTTTGTCTCGGATCGATTATAAAAGTAGTATCCCTTTTTTTAGATACCCCACAAATATACATTTTTTAGATTTAGGTGCTAACTTTTCTAAAACTTGACATTTCACAAAAGCTTTGCATCCCTAAGTCTTTAGAAAATACATTATGGGTTGTCTCACATTCCATATCTCATATGGTGTATTTTCAACCACTTTAGATGGAATTCGATTAAGTATGAAAGCTGCAGTTTCTGAGGCATAACCCCTAAATGAGATTGGAAGATCCATTTGACTCATCATTGATTGAACCATATCCAATAGAGTTCCATTTTTTCTTTCGGACAAACCATTCCATTGAGGCGTTCTAGGAGGAGTAAGTTGTGATGGTGTAGACAATGGTGGTTTTCATTTTATTATTAAGAGAAATTGAACTCTATTGGATATGGTTCGATCATTGGAATGGCGTGTCCGAAAGGATAAATCTTGGTCAAACATCATCCGTAACAGGATGACAATAAAGGCAATGATTGGATATGTCATGAATCTTGTAGAGGAGTGATGGTGAGAGTGATGGATTTGTTCCTCTTATGAAGAGTGATATCTTTAGGCCACTTGATGAGTAGGATTGATGGAATGTATGCATATCCAAATGAATTGATAAAGGGTTATCAATTGTCATATCAATTTACTTGGGATCAAGAAACACATTAAGCAATATAAGGTTCACATGTGACCATGCTTTATGCTTAATATAGATATCGTGAGACAAAAAGGACTAAATATCAAACTGTGAAAGGTTAACTCGGATCACTGACTCCACTTAATTTTGGGTTGCTATAATGTATTACTAGATACCGCTTATGGACTTTGGGCCCAAGTGTTTGGGACAAGGCCCATTGCCAATTTCGAGTAGGCCTATTGGGTCACACACTAAAATGAATTGGATTGGATTACAAATGTTCTCTCATTTGGTAAATGAATTATTAAGATAATTAATTTGATTAATTATTAATAATTCAGAGTTTTATGATTTATATCTTATTTATGATATAAGATATTATCCATTAATATAATGAGCTTTCAATATGAATTACTTCTTATTAAGTTTAATAAGCTTTTGGTCATATTTTATGTGACATAAATTCGCCTCATGTTTATTAATAAGAGAGTGATTTATTTAATGATAATGTATCATATAAAAGCTCAATAACATTATGAAACTCTAAAGGAATTTTGGCACAGACTCCTATTTTTTTAGAAGTTTTTATTCTTGTGTGACAAAAAGAGACACACCCTAATTAGTATACTTAATTAATTAGGAAGCATATATTCTTGTGTGACAAGAAGAGGCAAACCCTAGTTGGACTAGGAGGAATTCAGCACACTCTTCCTAAAATGGAGAGAGGCTGAATTCTTGGTTGCCAAGGAAGAGGAAATTTGGCCCTAATCAAGGAAGAAATTTGGCACATTCCTCATTGATTAGGGTTAGCCGAATTCTTGAAGGACAAGGAGAAGGTTTTTGGCTAACCCTAGTGCACCTATTTAGGTTTTCCCATATGCCTATAAATAGGAGCACAACATTTCCATATTCTTTATGTCTTGGCCGAATTTGTGAGTGTCACAAACAAAGAGAGAAAATTATTTGTGAGAATTAGAATAGTGATTCTAAGTGCTAGTACACTCCACCAATCCAAAAGAGTTTCGTTTGTGGGATACCTTTAGACACGTTCGCGCAAAGGCAACGTAAGGATTTGAGTTTTGAATTTAAATACTAAAAGCAACATCAACACTCCATTCGTTCATACAATCGAGCTTAGTTTTTAAGGTAAATACCCTAAACCTAATCGTGTATGTTGATGTGCATAGATCCTTGGTGGAATTCTAGGATAAATTTTTTGTTGTTTCCGCTATGTTATCCTTTGTATGAATGTCATATTTTAGTTAAGAATTCCAACAATATGCATCACATGTATATATATAGCATAATTTAAACGTGTCATGATAAATCCCAAAACTAATTGATCTCACAAGCCAATGTGAAAATCAAAGTTAACCTAGGGTGGTCTTCAATCTCCATTGCAGCGAACAACCTCCATCTTCTTTTACAAATAATGCATATATAAAATCTATACTAAAAAGAAGAATAGGCAGTGCCAAAAATGACACGCAGCTCATATTTGAAATAAACACCTTTTGCCAAAATATTACAACCCATAAAAAGCCAATCACATAGGTTCTATTGAGCCATGTCTTGAACCATGCATATTGAATAATCCATTCAAAAATAATCACATTATGAACATAAACAAACATCATTCAATCAATCAAATTGATTAAACGTTGGATGTGTAAAGCAGTTTCGCAAGCCGGTTGCGATGGGGTTTTAATTCGCATTGCTCATGAAACGAGTTGCTAATTTTAAACCCTAATTTGTATTAATCTCATTAATACTTGGATCTCATAATCAAATTATAATCCAATTAATTATTTGTAATCTTATTACAAAACCACATATACAAAATTATAAACGACTTTCTAAGTGAATTTTAACATCCTATGTAAATTCAACAATCATCAAACATATTCAGCCTTCACATATATAAAATTCCCAATTTTATCTTACTCGATTAAATCCTAACATGCATTATTAATTCAAAAATATTATCATAAAAATAAGCAAGGCAAAATTTTTCAAACAATCACAATTATATCGCATATAAAAGAATCGGTTATGTTGATTGTGCAAGTGGCTCTGATACCACTGTTGAAATTCATTGCTAAAATATGACATTCATACAGGGATAACGCAGCGAAAATAGTAAACATTTTTATCCTAGAATTAGGATTAGGGGTTTTTTTACCTTAAAACCAAAGCTTGGTTGTATGAACGAATGAAGTGTTGATGTAGCTTTTAGTATTCAAGGTCGAATCTCAAATCCTCACATTGCCTTTATGTGAACGTGTCTAATGGTATCCACACAAACAAAACTCTTTTGGATTGGTTGAGTGTACTAGCACTTAGAATCTCTATTCTAATTCTCACAAATAATCTTTCTCTTTGTATGTGACAATCAAAAATTTAGCCAAGCCATGAAAAATAAGACAAAGGGTGTGCTCCTATTTATAGGCATATGAGAAACCCTAAATAGGTACACTAGAGTTAGCCAAAACCCTTTCCTTGTCCACCAAGAATTTGGCTTCTTCTTGTTTAAGGAAGAGTGAGCCGAATTTCTTCTAGTCATACTAGTATTTTCCCCTTCTTGTCCCACAAGAATAAAAACTCTTAAAAAATAAGAGTGTGTGTTGAATTTCTTCTAGGGTTTCTTAATGTTATTGGGATTTTAATTATATGATACATTATCATTAAATAAATCACTCTCTTATTAATAAATATGGGCCGAATTTATGTCACATATTAAATATGCCCAAAAGCTTATTAAAATTAACAACAAGTAATTTATATTAAAAGTCCATTACATTCATGGAAACAATCTTATAACGTAAATAAGATATAAATCATAAAACCCTGAATTATTAATAATTAATCAAATTAATAATCTTAATAATTCATTTACCAAATGAGAGAACATTTGTAATCCAATCGAATTCGTTTTAGTGTGTGACCCAATAGACCCACTCGAATTGGCAATGGGCCTCATCCCAAACATTTGGGCTCATTGTCCATAAGTAGTATCTAGTAATACATTATGGCAACTCAAAATCAAGTGGAGTTGGAGATCTGAGTTAACCTTTCACAGTTTGATGTTTAGTCCTTTTGTCTCACAATATCTAGATTAAGCATAAGACATGGTCACATGTCAACCTTATATTACTTAATGTGTTTCTTGATCCTAAGTAGATTGATATGACAAATGACATTGATAACCCTTTATCAATTCATTTGAGTATGCATACATTCCATTAATCCTACTCATCAAGTGGCCTAAAAATATCACTCTTCATAAGAGGAACAAATCCATCACTCTCACTATCACTCCTCTATAAGATTCATGACATATTCAATCATAGAATTTATTGTCATCCTGTTACGGGTGACGTTTGACCAAGTCAAAACATATGATTTATCAAGTAGGAGTCAATAGTGAGTTTTAGTCAGATGACTCAAACATCACCACTGCATGAAACATACTTGTGACATTGATCCATGAAGTGCTTTCATAGAGGGCTAGTCTAATACATGTTCCCTAACATGTATCTATGTTCTAAGTGATATCTCATATTCATAATCAGTAAAACGTGATTATCCACTTAGCAATATACTAACATTGGCTTGTTATCATTCCCATGATAACAATCGATTAGGGACATTTAGAATAGTATTCATTTTACCTTATGATTTTACTATTAAGTCACACTCGATGACATAAGGAAGAATAAAATATTCATGGATGTTTTAACGTCATAAAACAATATAATATTTCCTAGATATGAAATGAAATGCCTCTTTATTAGATAATATATATAATAAAAATGTATATCAATGATTGTACTAGGGAATAAAACTAACATGTGTAATGTGTAATTTGTTAACACATTGAGCAATACACTAGTGTGAATGTTTTGAGTAAAACATTTACGGTCTTTGTGACAAGAGCATGTTGGACGGAGAAGTAACCCACTCACATGGGTGTTTACCTTGAGTTTGAAATCCGTTTGCTAAATTTCGGGATGAGGTAGATTTTGAACATGTTTTGTGTAAACATGAGAGTGTGTTCATAATCAAATATTTCGCCTTGTAAAGGTAGCAAGATGAAGACGTATGGTTAATTTGTGAAGTACACCATGGATGGTGAATCCATGTTAGATTACTAGGTAATCTTGCTAAGTATTTGGACTGGCTTAACACATTTCGTCTCAAAGCAAGGGTAGTCCTTAAGAAAGTTGGACTAAGGTACGATGCTTAGGTGCATTCTGATCGAAGCCTCTGCATGGTGTTGATTTATTTTTTAGAAACATGCACTCCTTCAAGGAAGGAGAGAACACCATGACACATGTTCTTACCATGTGTGCAAAAGTTCAACCCCAGGGATGAGAAATCTTGTTACATAAGATGATCTCAATTTCTTTAGTGTGAGACCCTGCAGTGGACAAAATGTTCTCTGCACTATTTACCCTCAGAACCCCTAACACATACGTGAAGTATGAGTTAATGTGTTTGACTTAGTGTGTTGCCAAAAAGTCATGCATGATTCGGCTGAATTGGGCATGCTATATAAGCATGTTAATCTATGATGGATCACACTGTGTAAGAGAGGAAGACTACTCTCTTAACACATTCACAAAGTTTCGTGATTCATGAAGGACCTTATTATAGTTCCTATGTGGGAACATAATAGTGATGCAAATTATGCTTTCATGGGATCATATAGTTTGAAAGTGGTGATTGTGGCAAGTGGACTAGGATAATGACATATTTAAAGGAGGAGACAAATGCTTTTGCATAAGCATTTAATGTAAGAAACAATCTAGAGAATTGTTGTATAGCCTTAACCAGTGTACAATGTTATAACTCTCATCATATGTCAGTCGCAAGGCCCATTTGTCTAAAGACAAAATATTTCTTAAGTGTGATGAATGTTTTTCATTAAGTTCCATAATGGATAGTGTCCCGCCATGTGTGAGTGAGAGATGTTAGAAAAATGGGTCCACCCATGTTGGGTCATGGGTGGAACCCAAATCCAAATTGGTTGAGTATCACTAAGGTTGGTTATCAAATAGGTTTTGGTTAATCAATCGGTTCAGTTAGGATTTGGGTTTCTGACTGGTTCAAAAATCCAGTCAGTATAAATAATGACTTTAGAAAACCCTAATTCATAAGTTGTATGGAAAGGAAGAGAAACTCTCTTCCTCCCTTCTCCCAAGTCGTCGGCCTTGTGTGGCTATGGAGGAAGATTATGTTCTTCCTAACACATGGCATGTAGATCGTTTTGTGGCTCTTAGGTTGTAGATCCATACCTCGTTTCCAACGTTAAGCCGTATGTGGTTTGTGGTGACTAGGAACATATTGTTTTATATGCATCCACTTGTTTCTTCCGCTGTACATATTGAAGTAGGATCTCGTTCCATCTATTTAATTATCCATTAATTATTTACTGTTTATATTGTATGCGGATGCTTTCAAGCATCCCAGTTAACCTGCGTACAACCAAGAGCAATGGATCATATCATTACAACCATTAATAGTATATAATATTTTCAATTAATTCAGTAATGAAACGGTAGTAAATTAAAAAAAAATACAGTTCAATTTAGAATGAACTCCGCCACAACCATATATAGTTTAAATAGTAGAAGATAAAATTTTTTCTTTACACATAAAAGAGCAAATTGCAATCGAGAGAAAACCTAATCCAACTCTTAAAAAGTTTATCTATCAAATTCAACCATTTAAATCAAACCAATTCAATTAAGTCAGTTAAAATAAATCAGTAAAACCATTCCAAAAAAAAAAAAAGAGTACAAGTTTCATAAGCAAAGTAATCTGCAACAGGCATAACCACCAAAAAAAAAAAACCAGTATAGTAGTTTAGACCTTAATTACAGGGGATATATTCACACATATCTGCAAAAAATTGAAAAAAATATATATTTAATGGGCCAGAATAATATACAACTAGTTGTATATTGATACATGTATTGTAAGTGCTTATATATGCGTATATCAATGGACATATTGGAATCTATGATATTTGCATGATTCATGATCTAATTACATGTACCAAGTACTAATCATAACGATTCAGACTCAATTAGTCTAGATAATTTTTAGACTCAAATCCCTAATCCAAAAAAGTTAACGAACTATCCCTCGGGGTAGCATAGCAGCAAGGGGCGTTGTTCTAGGTTCGCGAGGCACGGGTTCGAAGCTCAGAGGGAGCAATGTAATCCCGAGTAGCCCCGGGAGCAATATAATCCCGAGTAGCCCCGGTTGTCTTAGACCGTACCACGCATTAGAACTTTGATCAGATATCGGGTTGTTAGCCTTCGATGAGGTGTTGCGGTGACAACGCTCGTGACTCGGGTCCAAGTCCGACTTCGAGTGCAGCTATGACTCTTCGAATATGTCACAATGAGAGTAATGTATGTATAGTAACGCTCAGCAGAGATATGATACTACTGACCACCCGACTCTTTTATTTTTGTCAAAAAAAAGTTATCGAACTTATCTAGTAAATGGATCTTACACATTATAAATAAAAGATGATTAATAGATTTACTTCAAAGATTTTTTTGCCAGGAGTTTTTTTTTCTCAAATCTAAAGTACATTTCATTGTTTGGTTTTAAGCATTTAAGATTATTTAATTATTGTTGAGCGTGCTCATGAAACACTAACAATAAAACCTATTTTTCTAATGATATTTAGTTAATCATTCCGATTAGAGCACTTGTACCTATTAATGCATGATTATGTATTAATAACCAATCCCAATTATATGGTGAAAAACATATGTTAAAGAGAAGTGTTTTGATTGGTTTCCTTCAGTGTAGGTCAAACTATCAAAACAGTTTTTGGTTAATTAAAATTGTTTAAAAATAGAGGTACACTAGCAACACTGATTTGGTCAATCTCTTCTAACATTGTTTCCAATTTGTCCATCTTATAACTTGTTCATTCTCTCTCTCTCTCTCTCTCTCTCTCTCTATCTATATATATATATATATATATATATA
>CAODLS013046522.1:0-29108 GCA_948243855.1 Flueggea neowawraea
ATTTATATATATACGGGTGTATATATATATACGATATTATTTGGATATATACGTGCTTGTGGTAGTTTTGAAAATGTTTTCAAAACTCTTTTGAGGCGTTTGTGCCGCTCTTTTGTGTTATCCGCTCACTAGGGGAACTTACCCTTTTATTTTTCTTGTCTTTGTTCTACTTCACTTTTCAGGTAGCGGATAACAGTCGTTTGGTTCTTCCGCCTGCAGTGAGTGCCCTGTTGTTCGGGCCAAATTATGTTATGTTAGTTGCTCCACACTGGGTAGTGGGTATTGACTTACAATTGTTAAACAAATATTTAACGGTTTTATTTAAATTATTTATTTAGTATTTTGTTATTATGAATATATTTTAATTATATATTCGAGAATATTATTTTTGAAAAATATCTCCCTTCTAAATTGTTTAATACGGTAAATAAGCCGATTAAAAATATGACTTTGGGTAGTTTCTGTTCTCCGAAGCTTGTGCGAGATGGGTCGGGCTTCCACAGACGGTTCGCCTCGTACGCCGGTCACGATCCCGGGAATGGGTCGTGACATGCTGGTTCACGGTTTTTCAAAAAGGTGAATCGGACCACATAGGGGACAGTTCGACCTGTTCCGGTTCAGTTCTAGTTCGAACCAACGGTTCGATTCCATTTTAGCCACCTCTACTTTAATTGTATATTTTATGGTGGATTCGTCACCATTAATCGTCCCTTTCCTTTTTCCTCGAAAAAAAAAGTATCAAAACAAAGACATTCCTGCTAGTGGGAAGGGTAAGTGGGTAACCAATATCTCCCAACATATAATATTAGCACTAATTATATTGGTGAAAGAAACAAACTGTTTACACTATCATTTGAGAAATTTGTGGAGACAAATTTAATAAACCCATGATTTTTTTCTGTGTTTCATAATACAATTAACCAACATGTTAACTAATCGATTATGATAAATTGGATCGGATTTTGCAATTTTTCTTCTACAGTACCTCGACGTGACATGAGCGTGCAAGGGGTTTTCAAGAATCTGTTTCCTTTTATAAAGGCTAATCAAATCATTTATTTTGGCTTTTTGACCCCATATTGTAGGGTGGATCTCAAAATATATGAAAGACCTCCCTCCAAGCCTTACATACAACTCTCATCGAATACGACTGTCCATAGAATTCTATATGATGAAATCAAGACAAAAAAGAAAACAATGTGCTGGTGATGGTCGAGGACATTAGATAATGAGACAATTATTTGATCGACTAGGAAACACTAAAATGGAAAGATTTGTTGTGTATGGCAAGTCTTGCCATAAGATGACCAATGACAGTAGCCTAAGGACACTCAATCAGTGCAAATCAGGTTGTTGTGTGTAGCAAGTAATGACCAAAGGCAGTGGAAAGGCAGAGGACCACCATTTGATTGCCATAAATCCAGGATAGAGAATAGAAGTTAGAGGACAAGAAAATTATACACAAGAGGAATTAGTGGGATTAAAAAAGGTTCTTGGCTGCCAAGCAATCTAATGCAGTATAAAAAGGGAAGAATGCAACGTGACCAAGAGAGTTCTCTCTCAACCAAACAACACAACACCCTATGGGTTCTCTTTAATTTGTCCTCTCTATTTTATTTGGTGTCTTTCATCATTATTTAGTGTCCTTTGTCATATTTTTCAGTCAAACTATTGTACTAAACCTTTAAATTCAATAAAACTCTTCTTTTCATTTTATTATTGTGTTTTTGTTATTGTTCCAAAGAGACAAAAGACCTAAAATAACGAGTTTATCCATCTGCTCGTTTCCAATTGTTTGATTAGAGTCGAGATACTTAGAGCACAATTTCAATTCTTATTTCAATTTAAGAACATATTAAATCCTTGGCACGTTCACGTACCACACCAAACTCACCAAAAGAGTAGCGTTTTCTTCCCGAATTTCTCACAAAAGAAAAACGGGGAACACAAACTTATAATTATTTCATCTAAGATCAAATTTTAGTATATGCGATTTGTTCATAAAATAGTATATATAGTTTAAAAAAATAGTAATTTGTATCCTCCACCTCCGATGGATTCTACTTGACCTTTGAAACAGCAAAAACAATAAAAAGCTAAAGCGGTTTATATATCAATCATTGAATTTTCTGTTTTTTGTTGCAAATACTGTGAGACCAAGTTTGGGGTTAATACCCCAAGTAGAGTAGCAGCCATTCGACGAAAAAAACTTTGCTACCCGATCTGCAACGGAGTTAGCAGATCGGGAGAGAAAACAGAAATAAAAAACAAGAGAGCTATCAGCTAAATACAAGATGTCTTCTACAATAGGAGCAATTGCGCAAAGACTATCCTTAGTTCTTTTCTGTAAATTTTCTGTTCTAATTTACAGAAATTGTCCTATCTTCCTGCTCTTATATATATCATTTTACTTAAACCATTACGACAATGTTACTCGAACATTTCATTAGAATTACAAATTGCTGCAGCCACCTAATTCAAGTAGTCGACTGTGTTTTCAATCTTGAAATCCAAAATTCGACTTTTCTTGGATTCGACTCCTCTTGTAAACGAAAAAGAAAGTGCTAGCGATCCTTTAACTAATTTTAGGGAATAGGTTAGAGAAGTTGTCTCCGAATAATACAGAACATGTCGAGGACGCAACCTGGGTCTTTCGTTATCATTTTACTTCGACTTTCTTGATAACCCAAGACTGGTTCACCATAACCACCACGAGTCATGGTCTTCAGACGAACTTTTAACATGCCAAACCTTGAACATCAAAATTTCCACACCAAGTTCAGTAATTGTTCTAGGATGAGCTATGGAATTCCGCCATAGTGGACAACTATCATGACCATAATCAACCCATTTTTCCAAACAAAGTCTCTGAAAGAAATGGTTACAACCCAGTTTGCTTATCTCATCTCCTTCTTCAATCTTGCTTAGACACACTGCACATTCTATGGCTTCACTATTGCTGCTATTGTGGTAGCACACACTTGGCTCTTCTTCCTCAATCTTTGGAACCTCTCTGTTATGCAAGACGGCATATTGAAAGAAATTCAGAGCCCACTTCAGAGCCCACGTGAAATGGGTTCTAATGAAGTTGAAGTATTTCAACATAGCTTGTTAAAAGATGCAGCCTTTTTTCCCGTATTTATAGATTTGAAGTGGGAACTAAAAGGCTATGAATAGTTAAGAAAATAATTTTTTATTTTATTTTTATTTTTTTAAATAATATAGAAAATAAAAGAAAATTGTAGTGTTGCATGAACAAATTTTTTATTTTCTAAAAACATAGAAAATTTCCACAATTAAACGGGCTTTACTGTAGGGTACGGAGAAATAGCGTGACGACCTGAATTCTTGATTTTATTTTATTTTTCTAACATAAAAACTAGTTTTTCGTGCTCTCTCTATATATTAAATAAATAGAGAGACCAGCACTAAAGAATCAACCACGATGCTAAAAAGTCACGACTTAAATTTTCGATAGCAACTTATGAAAAAAATAAAGTAGTGTAGCACGGTAGCAGTTGAAAAATAAACATTAATCGATATGTTGTATGATAGATCTTGAGTTCAAATTTCAGAAGAGCTACCATACAAACATATCGTGCTTGAATCATGCTTGGAGATTTAATACCATTAATCGATATGTTGTATGATAGATCTTGTTGCAATAAATACATGTAGACAAATTAGAGTTAGTTGGATGGCATTCTTTAAAATGGCTCCCACGACGACAAATAATTTATGAACAAGTTACTGGATTATAAAAATAAAAATGTATAAAAATTTGATTTTATATGTCACTGTTGTTGAGTTTAGGCTTGAATTTTTTTAGATGTTCATATTTAAAATGAGATATACCATTTAAAATAATTAAACTTCAAAATGATTATTTAAAAATTATAATTTATAATTAAATTGAAATAAACTTATAACTCATTGCACTAGAATCAACTCCAACAGGTAGAATTTAATTCCCGATTGAAACAATTAGAATTGCTTATATAAAAAAAATATTGAACGTCCAATGGAATGGAGTAATAATATTTTTATGTTGATTTTTTTCTACATCCTCTTTTTTAATTTAGTGCGTACCAATGCCACGCTAATAAAATTCTTGATCAATTTTTACAAATTACAGCAAAAAAACACAAAATAACACGAAATTCCTCTACATTAGTAGCTAGCACTGTTCACATTTAATCCGCTAATTATTCGAAGTGCCTACCAAACTAAAATGTCGAAAATTAGTGCCATCTCTAATCTAAATCAATGTAATTGAGTTAATCTTAAAAGTGGGGTGGTTGTTTTTATTAAAGCAGAAGTAGGTAGCTCTGCTCCTGAAGTTAAGGAATCTTCGGTTGAAAAAAAAAACATGGTAAAGAATATGCCTAAAATGAGGGGTGATAGAAGAGTTAATTTTATAAACGGTCACTTAACTTAAGTGTTTTATCCACGATAGTAACTAAACTCCGATTTTACTCAAGACGATCACTAAACTTCATAATTTTGTTCTCAAGAGTCACTTTCGACGGATTCATTGAAGTTCCGCTGCCGGAATACCAAGTTAGTTTCAAATATGACACATAAGATGACACATAGGATGCAAGGCCTAATAAATTTGTGACGTGGCATTATCTTCACAAACCCTCTCTCCCATTGAGCCCTTCTCTTCCAGTACCAAAATTTGGTACCAAACTAATTCACATTCCAACACTAGAACTTCTTCCAAAGAGTGCAATCCATAATCCGTGTCGATATGGGATCGCCTCCGGACACGAGCAAGACCGTAAAGATGGAGCTTTACAACAGCTACATCCGAAGACTTCATAGCACAAAAGTCCTCAACGCCTCCGCAAAAATCTTGTTTAGAGCAACCTTATTGATTTCTCTTGTCTTGATTATTTTCTTCACTCTCAACTACCCCCCACTCCGACAACCACCATTATGGCCCCTCCTCCCATCTCCACCACCACTCCTTTCTCTCCACCGTTTTATTCTCCTCCTCCTCGGCTGGTGGCGCAGCTTGGGAGAAACAGGTTCTCCATTCCTCCAGTCCTCGCCGTCCCAGTGGGTTCTCCGTTCTTGTCACCGGTGGTTCTGAATTATAGGTAGGTCTTTGATTTTCTTAAATTGGTATCTAGTTTGTGTTGTAGCGAGTTTTTGGCATTCTTTAGTGGGTTTGTAGCTTTGTTAGGTTAGGCATTCGAATTCTGGTGTTGTTTTGTAAAATAAAGGAGGATGGGTTTTGTTTAATTAGGTGAAAAGGTTTGTTTACGTGTGGCTTTTCTGGGTTTGGAATTGAAAGAGAAACAATGCTTTTAAATTAGAAAATTACGGTTGTTCATTCTTACTTGATCTCGGCAATTTCCTTTTCTTTATTGCTTGTAAGTTTAACACTGATAATGTTAAGGGGTGGGATTATTGGTTGGAGGCCGTGTAGATTAACTCTGTTTGGAGAGGGAGTGATGGGATATGAAAATGCCTTTGAATTGAGGAACGAGGGTTTTTGTTCCTGTAGAAGTGAAAGATATCGACATTTAATTAAAGAAGAATTCCAATATATATTTAAAGTTTAATGCTACGTCACAAATTTATTAGGCTCGCAGCCTACGTGTCATCCTATGTGTCATATTTGAAACCAACTTGGCATTCTCGTGGCATTTTGGCAGCAGGACTTGAATGAATCCGTCAAAAGTGACTTTTGGGAACAAAACCATGAAGTTTAGTGACATTTTTTGACAAAATTTGACAGAATCATAGTTTAGTGATCATCATGAACAAAACTTTTAAATTTAGTGACCGTCTATAAAATTAACTTGGTAATAGTATATTCCACTAGTTGGAGAAAGGTCAGCAGATAGTGTCACTGTGTCAATCACATGATACATGATTTCACATGTGCTTTTCAAGTTTTTTTTTTTTTAAGGAAACCCATTAAAGCACGAGAAGAAAGATGACTGTGACTTGGAAGACTAAGTAGATCTTCAAAGACCCCATAATCTCTTTCAATAAATGATTTTATTTGACATACTCAAAATTAAAGTCGCAATTTTTTAATATTAAAATTAACTTTATTTTCAATAAAATATAGGACGACCCATTATACCCCATAATCTTGGATGTCAGTGAATTGGATACATGCTTAGTAGGGTGCTATACTAGTGCACATACAAATACCTTTCCCGGCCTTTTCACTAAGATCAATAAGATTTAAGTGTAGTGCACACACACAAAAAAATGTTATAGTAGTGCTGAAACATTAATAAATTCAAGTGGTTTAGTTGTACTAATAAACTATATTTAAGTGTAAGATACATATTTTTTGAAGGTCATTTATAATATGTTATACTAATACTCTATAAGTGGTGTCATACCTTTTTTTTAAAAAAAGGGTATGTAAGTGTTGCATACCTAGAGAATATATTTAACAAGCAATTAAATAATTAAATATTCCGAAGTTGTGCAACTTTATATGCTTAAAATAAAATAATGTAAAGTGTGTAATATTACTATAATTCTCTATGATTACCACTAAGATTGTCATTTTTTGTCGCATTTGAAAATGACGTCAATAAGGAACATTATAAAATTGTTTGGATCAAGTTGTCGGATTAGAAATTATAAGATTGAGATAATGATTGCATTTTTTGATAAGATTTAGACTTTCTTACGTCGACCGACTTCTTCGGTAACTTTGTACATGCATGTTGATTTTATTATTTTTTTTTTATTTTGCCCATACTGTTCCACATACGCATGATATGCTAAGAAATAATATAATATTTATCCTTCTTTGTCTAGTTGCAGCAATATTTATTGTAAATATGTTTTCCAGATTAATTAATATTCACGAGAGGTGGTATAAAGAATATAGTAAAATGATGATTAATTAAGAAGTTTAACATTGTTAGGAGACAAAATGCCTAGTAGCTAGTTTTATTTCAAATAAAATATTTTTTTTTCTCACATTATAATATAGGAGGAAAATCTAATTAATTCAATTAATATCTTGTTGTTACAAACAACCACTATATATGTTAAGTAACACAAACAAATTTTTTTACTTCTTAGTGAAAAAATTATTGACTTATTATTTTGCTTATTTAATTAAAAAATATTTTCAATCAATTAATAAATCTGTCACGAATTTTAAAATTTGACAAATTAATGCATGATTGAATAACAATTATATTATATGTATAACGATGTTTGATTTTTTCGTTAAACTATTGACATGGCAACTGACGTATCAATGAACTTATAACCTAATTATGACGTGGTCGCATGACATAGCAGTTAACACTTATTGTTGTTAAAACGGCCCCATTTTATTTCCTTGTATGAATCACAACCATTAGTTTTCTTCTTGGTCATCTTCAGGCCCTTCTAAAGTTCATCGCCACTACCATTCTACTGTAAGCTCCAAAAGAACCAAAATTGAGACCTTTGCCTTGATTAATTAAAAAACCATCAACTTTCGATATTTTAGTAAACGTACTTTAGTTGATGAACCCTAAATGATTTATTTCTCTAGAAAGGCTTTGCCTTGATTGTCCAAAATTCTTAGAAGATGATTTGTTTTGTCTATGCAACGTATTTAGACCTACATTATTATTAATCTATAGTAATTCTCTAGAGTTTTTTCTTATTGAATTTTGTTTTATTCTAGATAGATACGTAACATTCTTGGACTGTTTCTCTAGTAGATAGAAACCTAGCACTGAAAAAAGAAAAAGTACAAGTTCAGTTTGACATTCTTCCTAAAAAGGTTCGTAATCCTCCATAATAAAGTGAACTTACATACGTCAAAATTTTACCCTAAATAGAAACGAAAAGCCTCACTGAATTCGTGTAAAAAGAAAGAATAGCTTACTAAATTTAATAAATTTCGCAGCTATCTAAACACTTTTCTTTAGTACACTTACCAAATTTAAAAATAAAGTTCTGACGCTATATATTTTCAAGTATTTTTCTTTGTTACTGGCTGCTTGGTATCGCATCGGTTAAATTGGACTCTTATCACTTGTTAGGCACTGTGGATAACGATTATAGAAGTTCGCTAATTCGCAGTCACAATCATCATATATTAAAGCTCTATTTAATTTGATTGTATACTGCAAGAAAGTGTTATTAACAATTTTTTTTTATTTATAAAAAAAAGTGTTATTAACAAACGATAATAGACAAAAAAAATTATTACATAAAATTGTTTGTTGTTTTCCATAAATGCCAAAAAACTGCTTAATTAAAATATAATATAAATTGAAAATATTATTTAATTAAATATTGTTATATTGTCTTTTTTGTTGATATATGGAAACAATAGGATATTTTTATCTATGAATTATTATATTTAAAAAATGTGGTGGTTTTTTTTACGTTGAAAAAAGCTATAAATACTATTTTGTTTTTCAATTTGTATTTTAAAAGAATATTGCGATTCCGTATTATAATTCTTGTGTCTTCTAAACATGAAAAAAATGTGGTTATCTCTTAAACATAATTTTTCCATTTCAACGCTATTCAATTTCAATACTAAATAGAGCCTAAACATGTTCGGGCAAAGTTCGTAAATGATCTATAAATTCAGTTGGTCATATATGTGTGTGTTAATTCGAGCAACTGATTTTATAACAAGTCCGTTTATGTAGTGGTATGTCCCTCCTACATTTATATTGGCTTCTTTTGGCTTCATATTTGAATTATTAATACTATTTTATTTTGATTAAACAACCATGTATGGCAGACTAGTATGGCATATAAATATTCATTATAGAGTAATGATAAGTGTCTTTTTTTTTATTGTTAATTTTTCTTCATTTTTTCCATTTTTCAAATCTTATTAGATGTTATGCAATTAATTAATAATTACTCATATTAAAAATTTCATAGTTATTTAATTAAATTATTTTTATTTTCCAACTTTAAAATTGCATATTAATATACTATTTTCTTTTCCTATATCCATTCATATAATCTCTTTATATAACTTCTTGAAATTTAACATGAAAATCAATAAAAAATGACATTGAATTTATTAATCATGGTTAATTTTAATAAATTAATTTTATTTATCAGACTTATTATTTTATTTATATCCATCATTTTATTTTCCTGTCTGATCATTTTCCTCTCTTTCTCGGCTATAACTTTTGAAATTTAATATATATATAAATTTGGTACATTTTTTTCTTCCTATCCATGCTTTTTCACTCTAATTAACTTTAGTCGTTTGTTATGTTGTGACACCAAGCTCACTCAGAATCTACTTTTTAATTGAAGAGCAAAGGTTAATATTCAGCTTTGAAGTTTATTGGCAAGTCATTATGCTTTTTCCCCAAAGAAAGTGGGAATTTCCCGACTTTTAATTAAGACGATTGAAAAGTACTTAAAAAAATTGGAGACGATTGAAATGTATGTTACAACAAAAATCATATCTAAAAATGAGTAATTATGCACAATTCGATCCTACAATCTCTTATTATATATTGATGGGAAACATTTACTAGTACTACACAAACTAAGACATAATATTTTTCATATTTTGAACATATGCATGCAACTATTTTACAATGATCATCCACACACCTAAGCTAACTTAGTTAGATTGATTTATATGGAAACGTATGCATGCGTTTATAAATACATAGACCTATAAGTAGAAGTACTTGATAAAATTCATCGGAGCCACCAATTGCCACGGTCGTCATTAGAACTGAAAGAACAAAACTTGAACGTTATGACTTCAATTCCAAGCTCACCAATGGCACTTCCAAATGAACTTAGCAGACTACGTCGGCAAAGCGGACACTTGGCATGATTATAGACCAGCCACCTGTCGAGGCATACAATATGGAAGACATGGCTACATTTCAGAACTCTAATCTCGTCTCCTTCTTCGATCTTGCATAGGCAAACGGCACATTCGTATGTTTCCGTGCAATTCGGACCGTAGTTACAGTAAGTGATGTCTGAAACTTCATAAATTTCAGGAATGTTGGGAACGAGGACATGCGAGGAGAAAGAATAGTGAAGCAAGAAATTCCATGCCCCTTTGACATAATTTAAAACGCAAAGTACGTATTTGAACATAACAACGATTTATGAGGAACTAATTAATAAAAATAGAATCCTTTTTTGGAGATGAAAGCATGGGAAGAAGAATTTTGAAGGGAGTGTTTGTGGGAGTTTTGAGTTGTATGATAGCTTATAGAGTTTGGAGTTGGTGGAGATTGATCATTCTTGTTTAGTTTAGTTTTTTCAATCAATGAAATGAGAGGACTACTTCTTGGAGCTTAATTGTAGAGCTAGTAGAGTTTTTTTTTTATGCAACGGTCACACATGTACATGTGAAATATTATTTATCTATTTTATTTATATGTTGGAATTATGGTTTCATTCTACAAACGACAACTTCCGCGTATAATAACTACAATAATTTAGATTTGATTAGAATATTTAATAGTACCCATGAAATTAATGTGGTATGTGCGCCTTCCCTATACGACGGTGAGTCTTTTAGTCATTATACGTAGAACAGAGAGAGAAAAATCGACAAGTTTCCTTTTTATTCCATAAATCCCATTTCGTCGTTAGCTAATGGGTTGATTTGGGCACGTTTTTCATGTGATTAGTATATAAAGCAATATTCAATAATTAAGGAATTTTTCTAAAAGCTGATTCATCATATTGTTAACTCAGTTGGATTGACATATTAAATTAGAAGTACTACTATTAACTTAACTAACTTGCGAGTAATTAATGGGTAAATAAATACTATTACTGAGAAAACTAAGCTCGGTAAAATCAAAATATATACAAGCTTTTCTTATGGGGTTCTTGGCTTAAGGAAATTTCTACCTAGCTAGACCACAACTCATTAAGAAAATTAATCGCATTTCTCCCAAATAAATAATTTATTGTTAATTCTCAAATCATTACTTTTAATTATATTTTCAATCCTTCACTTAAGTAAATGTATCTCATTTAATCCTTAAACCATTATAAAATTTAACCATAAGTTCCTCAACTAAGTAATGTTATTCCAAAATTAACCCAAAAAAAAGCACTTAGTTAAAAATGAGGGTGGCATGGACTGACTCAAACCATTCGGGTTGGATCACCCTTAGGTAGTATTTGTTAACACTGAAGGTTGAAAGATTTGAAAAGGTAATTATTCTAGTCTTTCCAATCTTTCTGAGTATGTGTTAAAAAAAGTGGAATCCAGAGAAAAAAAGTCACATGCATGACCTATATCTTAATTTTTCAAGATATACATATCTTTATCTTGACATAGAATTAAGATATGTATCCCAGAGTATTTCAAGATAAGGAAAAATGCTAAGTTACCCTTACAATAAAATTTCACATTTCTTTGTTAGGAAAACTAGACTTGAGGTGTGTAGAACACTGTTTTTAAAGTTTTTATTTACCCCATTAGAAACTGCAAAATGATATTTCCGCAAAATAATTTCAAGATTGCTCAATGTCCAAGTGAAAAAATATTTGCAGACATTAATCACTTCTGTTGAGGACCTCTTTATTTAAAGAAAACGAAAAAAAAATGCATTGAAAACAGTTTGAAAATGAAGAGACACATCTATTGGGCATAACCGAAAAATAATTTCAGAAAATAGGGACCAACAAAGTAACTGCAAAAATATAAATTTGGTTTGGGATTAAATTATTTATTTTCATTGATGTCCAAGATGCCCCAAGTGCCCATCTTTGACTTTAAATAAATCATTTAAAATCCAACTCATTATTCCACTTCAACCCAAATTAAGAAATTGGTTGAATGCTAAAATATAAACCAAAAGGCACAATTGTTTCTTTCCAATGCGGGACAAACCCACACAAATTACACTTGCATTCTTTTGTAATTTTCTCTCTATTTTTATAGAGACAATTTAGTAAAATATTTATATCTTTACAGTTCCATGTGTTTTAACAAACAAATTTAAAGAAAAAAAATACACTTTCCATATTTATTCATCAACTATATCTTAGTTATTCTATATTTTAACTCGAAAAACATTTCAAACATATCTTGATGTCCCTTACCAAGACAAACTTAACAAACGTTACTTTGAAAATAAGCTTATCAAAAACCGCCCTTAGGTGTTAAAAAGAAAACCGCGCCATAAGGGTATATACGATGTACTTTATGTTGATGGAGAAAAGCAAATGAAAAGAAACCGCATAATTTATTGATGGTAGTTATCAAGAGACATGCACTTTTCGTAAATTTCTCTCTATTTTCTTACCATTAATGCACAACCACGCATAGAATAGAAGTGATGCTTTGAAGAATAGAAGTGATGCTTTGAAGCTAAAACAAAAAGGAATAGAGTGCATTATGAGTAGAGGTTACTAGTAATAATTTACTACACTGCTCTTGACTACTATTTCCAGATAATTACTTAACATCCAGTTATTTGTTGATCTAATTTTGATTTGTTTTATACGATTAAAATTTATATTCATATCAAATGTTCAAAAAAATTGTCAAAAAAAAAAAGACGAGAGACCAACTCACACTAGGTGTAAGTTTTTTTTTCTACTTACATCAAATTCCCATCACTCATTTTTTGAAATCTAATGATTTACAATTGTTACTTATATGACTCACAATTGACACCATTAGATCAAAAGAATAAAGGATAAAGATTTAATGTAAATTGAAAAAACATACAACTTAATGTAAGTGGATCCTTTTTTAAAAGATGGAAAATAAAGACATACAATTGTTTTTCTTCGAATTGTTAGAACTAGTTATTGAAGGTTTCTTAATATTATATCATGTAAGTTGCCATGTGTTATGTTCAAAAGTCGACATGTGTTATGTCCAATGTTGACATTTTAATTTGTCATAAGAAGAGTTGCATTTTCTCTATGTGCATGAGTTGACATGTGAGATACGTCAAAATTAATACATTTCAACTCATCAAAACTAATGTGTTCCGTTAATTTGAACTGACGACATTGAATGTCAGAGACGTAATAGGAGCTTTTTGAAAATGCAGTAGCTTAATCATAGTTTACGATTTACCTCAGAGACGTAATAGTAATTCTCCGTTTTTTTTAGACTCACAGAGTATTGGGGAAAACCACGTTACACATAAGTCTATGAGGAAACTGACCGATATTAGACCTTTGATTTAGAATAAGAGGAAGAGACCTGTCACAACAAAAAAGCCATCCAGAAGAGGGAACTGATGGAAAATTTGCAATAATTACAGTACCGATTAAATTTGATAATATACTACAAAGGAAAAAAGAAGGAAAGAAAGAATAGCTATTTATAGAAGAAGTACAAAAGAGTGAAAAATAAATACAGGACGAGGAAGTGTAGGAAAGGGAGAATTTAAATAAAATTCATTTTTGTTAGACTCACGGAATATTGCGGCCGCGTTACGCATAAGTCTATGAGGAAACACACTCACACTCACGGAGTATTGGGGAAAACCACATTACGCATAAGTCTATGAGGAACAGCCAAGTGGATTTAATACCACATTTTGTCCATAACTTTAAAGTAATGAATTATAAATTCTCATTACTTATATCCCATTTACACACACGTGACAACTCTCCCATGTTGAATTTATTTACCATTTACACTTGTATTCCAACGGTTCTTTTGCTGAAGATGAGCAAGTTATGCACTTAAAAAGCAACAGTCATTGTTCTTGTGAAATTTGGTTTTCGTGAGAGTTTCAGCAATTAACTTTTGAGCTTTCTCGTGCTTCATTTCCAGCCTCATGCTTTCAGTCTTATCAATTCTGATATAATTTTCTCCATTCTATTCTTGTAAATTCATACTTGAGAATCGTTTTTAACTTCACTATACCCATATGCATCATGTGGCTCTAATTAAATTTAGACCTGCAAATCAACACAACATATGATAGTATGAGAAACTGTATGTCACATAATACTATTACTAATTAATGCACAAGTCAAGGATACATCGTTACAGTATATATTACTGCCATATTTATCAATCCTTAACAATTTGGACAAAACAAAGAAGAGAAATCAGAGAAGAAGGAAAGGTAATGAACGAACCTCTGATGTTGAAAGTCAATAGGAAATGGACGGCACAAGAAAGCAAAGTTCAGAAGATACTTATAGGACATGCATAGTTCATGGGTTCCGTGCAACAACTTTATTATTGGTTAAATTCATTGTATGGTCCTAATTAAGCTAGTGAATTTCACTTCAAACTCTTATAGACGTTGAAAAGTATAAATTTAAGTCTTATACATTTTATCAAAATATTTACAAATTCATGACTTGGTATAAAAATGATATTAATTAGCATCAATTTAGCTACGTGACGAATTAATTGTCGCACCAATGATTAATAAAAAAATAATGATGATAAATTTGCAATTACAAATATTGTAGATCAATTTATTAAATCTTAGATATTGTAATAAAAAGACAAAAAAAAGAAGGTTTTTTTTTGCCAAAATAATGGGAGAATGTTGTTTCTGGAAGAATGCTAATGGAGAATGAGATAAAACCTTGGATCAGTCCTAGAATGAAGATTAGAAGGTTGACAAAAACATAAATCCTTTTCGCATCCCTAAGTAGTAGATTCAAACCCGAAACCAAAATTTTGCTTCCAAAATATCATACAAATATATAATAAATTTTATGGTAAACCAAATTCTTACAATATCACATTTTAAAGGCCAATCAATAGAAAATAATACTTTTTTTTTTATCGGTCAATGATATAATTTTATTAATAAAATCACAAATAACGACTAAAGGAAGGATGGGAAGAAGCACCATTGGAGAAAGTCTTCAAGAAGTAATCATGTGTTGGAAGTCCAAGATACGTAGTTGAACGTGCTTCCCGTTCACAAGATGTGTGGAGATCTTTTCATGTCATTAATGGAGAGATTTGGACGCCACGCATATAAATCTTCTATCGTTCTATTTGATTTAATTTAAGCCATATTTATATGTCCTAATTATCACACGAAAGTAAACCTCGTTTCCCTCGTGTTCATACGTATAATAGAAGAAAAAAAAGCTTACTCATGAAATTTTCGAAAGCCTCTCTCGGAAGGCTGAGGCCAGGAGAAGCAGAGGTAACCAGGACTCAGATAACATGATCGTCGATCGAGAGCTATAGAATGCATTTAGTTAGTTAAAAGGAGCATTTGAAAGCAAACCTACTTAGAAGATAAAAGATAAAATATATAAAGGGATATGTGATTATTTTCTTTTTCCATATTCAAGTATTATATGAATAGTTCTGTTACTCGGAATGAATTGTCAAGATTATTAGACTCATATTGCGGTCCTTTATTTTTGTAAATTTAGTGTATAACTGGTAAAGATAGAAGGCGAAGATACTCAGTGATAGCTGAAGAACTCCTCAGTGAAATATGCCTACTAATAAGGTTTTTTAAAAAAGTTTTACAAAGAGCGGGTTACTATGTTAGGGATTAGTGCATTAACGGTATAGCCAACATGATGTATCAACGAATTTTGGCCAGACTCTTACATTTAGTCCATGCACAACATTGGCTAGCGATAAGACATAATGCCTTGGCAGGAACCTTGGACAGAGGCTCTTTGCTCCCAGTATGATGATAATTTTAGCACATACTGTGCTAGATTTCGTGAAAGTATGTTTGCATAATAACTAGAAGCAGACACTTATGGCGTCTTGATGCTTATGTAAAAAATACATTATTGATCAATAAATAAGTATTCTTTATCCAAGAAAAAAAGATCAATAAATAAGTACTTAACCTGCTCCTACTATGGATTTATGAAGACCCAGGAACAATTTCTTAAAAAACTTGATTCAATCAAGTGAAATAGTACAAAATATATATATAAATAATATTCAGATATTGAGAAACTCATTCCCTGTTAAGAAACGAATATGGAAAGCTCAAACCTTGTAAATGAGGAAGCATGAAGCAACACCATCATGGTCATATCCACTGACGGTGGCAGGCTGCTAATTGTCAATCTTAGATCGATCTGAGCATTTTTAGAATCAAAATTGATAAAATTAACAGATATTACTGGAAGACATAGCGTGTTGAAACAGACAGACCTGAACTCTTCCTCAATGTAGTACGAAGTTAGATTAATATGAAGATGATCACCACAACTCAGGTCCCTAACTACCACGTGTTCAAGCAGGGGCAGCTGGCCATAACATATTTAAATGTAGCGGTACCCGTATTAATTTAATGAAGGCTAACAAGTTCATCAAATCCTCCAAACGTGAGCCGTGTTTGAACTCAAAAATGGCGGAGATTCAACTTTCTTGGCACTTTGTTGAACCCATGATTCCTAATCTTGAGTGACGAATCTTGAATGCCTTTTGTGAAAAGCACCACACCCATGATTTCATGTTGTAATGTTCTTTCACCCTACCAACAGGAAGATAAATATTCTCAATTATCCCTCCATGTCGATAGAGAATATAATGGATAATTCCTTCTATTTCTGGTTTCTTTCTCTCTGAAAACTGATTCTCCTCAATAATAACCTGTGGCAGCATATGCCACTTCTTCTTCCACTACATTGATAATCCACCAGTCCTCATAGCATTATTGATGTAGAGAACAGGTACTTGTGAATTGGTCCTCAGTGAGGAAATAGTATGTAACTAACAACCTTTATGAGGTTGCTCTCTGCTACTGCTAGTGGTTAATCATCATATTCAGGAATGCTCTAAAATAGATCAGTAATAAAATCTCTACTTCCAGTCATTCTGATAGAATCAATTTCTAGCAATCCGGATAATCACACACACAGAGGAATAAAACAGAAATGGAAGAAGAAAAGAAAGGATAACTTTGATTACTGAAGAACAGTTACAAAAGACTGATAACCCAGCAGCATTTGAGAGGCTGCATTCTCTCCTATTTCTACCCAGATTCTTCACACAATGATCGATAACCTCCCCGCAATACACGCCACACTTTAAACCAGTAAAAGAGTAAAACAGAGAATGCAAATTTGCCAAGTCAGCATAACAAGACAAAACGGTAAAACAGAAAATGCAAATTGAAATACTAGCATGCTATGATCCTTCCACGAAAGCCCACTAATTCAACCCAGCTCGTTGAATCCGTGCTTCTTCTTTCTGGAATACTGGAACTTAATTGGAGGCCTCATTCTCCTGTCCACAGACCCATCACATTCATGACTACTGGGCTGAAGAGGACCAAACAACAAGTCATTTCAAGCCCATCTCTAAAGCCCATAAATGTAAATACATGTTTCAATTCTACATAAATTTTACTTTGTATGTTTGTTTTTAAAAAATAACAATTTTAAAACTAGATTTTAAAAATGCCACATTTATTTTTATATAAATTTTAATTTTTTATTTTATTTTTAAATTTTTCTCTCTTTCCCCATCCCACCAACCCCAAACCCTAGCCAGCTCGTCTCTCCCACCATCTTCCTCCGCTTCTCCCACCTCTTCCGTTGTGTCTCTTACTCTCTCTAGTCTCACACTCTCTTCTATCTCTTCTCTGTTTGCCTCTACTCTCTCGATCGGCGTAAGCTTGTAGTCGATCTCTGCTGGATCTCTGCCTCGTCGTGAAGCCGCCGCCTGCTCCCTTGATATGCTTCTTTGCCCCACTCGACGACAAGTCCTTCAACGACGATAGCAACTTGACGCGTCGTCTCGACCCTGTCTCGCGTCAATCTCGACAAACGAGCCTCGATCTCGCCTCGACAAAGACTCGATCTTAATGGACGACGACACCTAGATCTTGACAAACAACGACAAATGGCGGTGGCTTCTGCTGGTATGCGGGTCGACTGCGGGCTCCATCTGATCTGCTAGGGCTTTTAGTTTTTCATTATTTACAATTATTCCCTAATTTTTAAAACTATTAAAATATTATTATATTTCAGTTTTGCAATAATTGTTCTATTATTGTTAAAATTGAAAAATAATTTAGCTTTATTTGTTTATGTTGTTGTTATTGATTTGATAAAAAAAATTATATTAATTTTTTGCAGTTGAGGATATTTAGAATTTCTTAAATAATTTAAAAAAATATTAGAATTTAAAAAAAAAATGAATTGTGTATTCTATTTGTGAACTATTTAAAATGGTTCACAATATAATGTACATTATTTTATGAACTATTGTCAATGCTAAAAATTTAAAAAATTATTTAGAATTAAAAAATAGAAACCGTGTACTCTATTTGTGAACCATTTAAAATAGTTCACAATGGTTCACAATAATGTACAATATAAGGTACACTATTTTGTGAACCATTGTGAACGTCAAAATTGACTCTGAAAAAAACTATTTTTTGAAGAAAAAATTCGTTTAAAATTTCTAAAAAAACAATTAAAAAATGTATTTACACTTTTTTTAAAAATATTAACTGTGTATTTTATTGTGAACAATTGTGAATCTAAAAATACAATTTGGTTTATTTTTTTTTAAATTCAATTTCTCACTAAAAAATTAATTTCTCGCGAAAATACGATAATATCTCGAGGGTTTATAAAAAATGACATTTTTTATATGTGGTAATCATAAGATGACATTCTCAATACTTGCAAATTTAGATGTTATTTTAAAAAATGGTATAAGTTTTTAGTATAAATGTGTTGTTTCCCAAATTAATAATGCATCTCACCTATTTCTATTTCCTTGCTTCAAATCTAAATTTCAAATCTTTCATCAATGCCGAACATCACAAAATAAATAACAATTCAACATCGATTCACCAAATGAGTTGAGTGGATTCCTGGATTGAATAACCCAATACCTCCTTCTCTGTTTTCCGGGGTTTTCTCATAAACCAATTAAAGTTGGCAAAACGGAACTGCATCTAGACCTGGAGTTTGACAACTTGATCAAGCGATGACCTAAAGACATTTAGCTGTGTTTGATAGAAAAGAAAGAACGAAATCAAATTGCCATTAGCATTGCGATACAATTAAGAAATGCAACTCTCAATTCATACTACCGTTTAATCTTGGATCTAAAAGATCAAAGCTATGTCCATAAATTGTAGAGTAATAAAATAGTAATATCAGCAATAAATTGGCAAGGAACGAGTTAAAAAAAAAAGAAAAGAAAAAGGATATCAAGAAGACAAGGAAAAAAAAAAGAGAATTAGACACAAAAGTACCTAAGACGGATCCCAGAAAGAGGAGTCGGAAGTACAAGTAGTTAGGACTTTCGCAAGTAGTGAAGCTTTGACTCATCAGTTCGTCTTCTTTTACCTGTCGGATAGAACTAAATCACGAAGCTCTGTGGGTTGAGACTGGACAGAGAGTGGGAGGCAGATGCGTCTGATAGGCGTTCCTATATGAATCCCGATGACAGGAAGATCAAAAAACACCTTTCAAAAATTTTTCATTGATTTTCTGAATTTTATGATAATTTTTAGAGAATTTTTTTAGATAATTAATTTAATTACTATTTATTAAACATATTAAATTTTAAATGAAATTTAATATAATTTATTAATAAATTTAGTATCGAAAATAAATGATGATTTATATTTATTTGTTCTTTTATTATAAAAATATCCTAATATTTAAATAGTGAGTAGAAAATGTTATAGTAAGGAGAGAAAGAGAGAGATCAGACTTTATTTGTCAATTCGAACGTTTTTACTTATAATTTAAAAATAATAAAAAATGCAAATAAAATATCACCTTTTTTTACTGATTATCATCACTAATATTTTCTCTTAAGATGCCAAAAAGACGCTGTCAAAAAAAAAAAATATATATATGCCAAAAGGACAAACAACACTAAACAGCTGTGGTTAACTACGAACAGAATTAGACTCAGTAGCTAAATGCTCCCAAAACAGAATGCCAGTACCTCCAAGCCAAGAGCAAGCATGCAATCACATATGGCTGGTGGAGTGCAAACAGGCCTATCAATCAACATCCCCCTTGGTAATGACTACTTCTTACAGAGACAACTCCCTGTGAGAATCACCTATATTCTAAACAACAATGTCGTGCAGCATCAAACATCCTCGTTCGACTGCTTCTCTTCACACCACTCTAATCTTCATTTACCACCAACAGGGGCTATCTGCTCCCAGTATGATGAAAATGTCAGCACGTATACCATGCCGGAGTTCGTGAAAGTATCCATGCTTTATGAATAGGAGCAGACATTTGTGGCATGTTGATGCTTATGTAAAAGTTAACATCGATGCAACAGTCCTCAGGGAACTTATGAATCAGTTGGTCCTTGGTTAAGAATTAGTTTGCGAGTGAAGAACTTTACAAGGCACTAAGTCAAACTGCTAATAGCATTGCGATACAATTAAGAAAGGCAACTTTCAATTCATCCAACCATTTATAAACTAAAATGAAAATCAAATCAAACCAACCTTGCATAAAAAAAAAGAAGAAAAAGACAACTTTGTATCTTAAATGAAACTCAAATTGAATAAAAATGAAACCACTGATATTTCTGTCAAAAGTGTGCTTAAACTAGACTAATGTTGCTTCACATGCTCAATTTGGACAACCACAATAAAGGCACTGCTTCAAGAGGGTCTAAGAATATGATTCAGGCCCGATTCTGACACCATCAGTTGTATATCTCTGCTGCAATTATTAGACCATAAAACAACTTGAACAAAAATAAAATTCATACAATTGAGATCATAAAGAGAAACAAAGACATAAGCATAAACTAAAAAATTGATTACTGTTACATACATTTGGACAATATTTATTTTTTTTGCTGGGATTTTTTACAATGTTAATCTTGAATAAAACTACAGATGAAATTTTCGATGTCAGTGTCAGCTACCCAAAATCTACTCCGAAATATTATAACGAACTCTGAGGCGGCAATGTCGGGGTGGCAGGACATTCTTTTCAGAGTTTTCCGAACCATTTTCACCATCTTCATCATTTGTCTCCAAAAGGAAATAATCAATATTGAAGCAGTAATTTTCAATCTCTGTAAAATAGGCAGCATAATCAGGAGTATCAACCATGCCGTTGTTTCCTCCCTCCGGCACCGAATTAGCAGTCATTCCTCCATCATACTCATTTAAAAATCTGTTGTTATCAACTCCATGATCAGCCATTAATCCATAATTCCTAGAACCACTCTTCTTCTTCTTCTGCTTCTCGATTATCTCGCAAAGAACTATAAGCTCTTGATCATTAAGCGAGTATTCATGCATAATCCATTCACCATGATTTTTGTTCTTGGTCTTGAAAGTAAATTGTTTTTCGACATCAATTTTGTTCTTGAAATGATCATAGATAGGTGTCCGAGCAGTGTTTCCGTGCCATGTCCCTTCCCCTGCCACCCTAGAATATCTCTTTCCACCTTTCTCAGACGTCTTCTTTCTTCAAGACGGTTAAAACATAATGGCGATCTTGAAAAAGATCCCATGGTGATTTCTTGTCGTAAAGATCGCATTCGACAATGTGGTTCCAACTTTGAGGCAATGTTTCACCTCTCACCTTCCTCATCAGATATTGAATAATCAGCTCTCCATCAGTAGGCTCAAATCGGAATCCTGAGGCAGACCTTGCATTTTCTTGCTGTTTAGAACTACTAGTGTAACGTAATGAAAAAAAATACCTGGGAAAGCAACTTCAATCGACAAGCTGTTCTTTCTATGGCGATCTGAAACAAAATGAAGCCATAGTATGGTGTATTTATAGAAAAAAAAAATCTTGAGTCGGTGCATGTTCTCCTGTTAGGGCTAGGACTGCAATTTCTAACATTTTGTTGTACGTTTAACAATGTGATAAGTGTCACAAACGGGTCTCCTGTTAGGATTTTTTTTTAATAGAAGTGTCAGATTGATAAGAATTAGTGACCACATTAGATCATTCAAACTAGGTTGGCACTATTTTGGAGATGTATTAAATTATGACTTTTATAAATTGAAAAAATCATGGGACATTGGATTCAGACTTTTAAAAATTCTTTAAAAGTTTGAGTGTATTAGATTATAACTTTTACAAACTTAAAAAAAGTCTATAAAAATTAATAAGTATTCAATTAAGACTATAAAAGTATACTCATATTTAAAAAGTTATGAATTTTTATAGACAATGACTTTTACATATTTTGAATGAATATTTTTAAGTTTACATAAATAAAAAGACCACACAATTATCTTGCACTATAGCTCAAGACTTTCAAAAAGTTTTTCACAATTCTCCTAACTTCTCGACAGAGGCACTAGCCGCATTCACTCTCACTTCTTCATCTTCTTCAATTTCTTCGACTAAAACCTACCCGCTATTGTCTTCCTCACTTTGTTTGCCCTCTCTTCATTAGTGGATTCGGTTTCTCTCCTCGTCTCAGGTGGGTGGTTACAAGTTATTGTTGTTTATTGAGTGTTTTCTTGTTGCAGATCTTTGTTGTTCTTATTGGATTTTTGTTATTATTGCTCGGTTCTCAGTGATTGTGATGTAAGCTGAATTTTTTTTGTTGTGATTATTTATGCCGCTGTGATTTGATGCTTCTTGAGTTGCCGTGATTGTTGATTTTTTTAGCTGCTTATTGGGAGTTTCTATGGTTATTAATTATTGATTTATTTTTGCTGAATTGCCCTGATTATTGATTCATTTTTGCCACGTTTCGATTTGTAGTGCAAGTTTGTTTATTGCTTACAATTTGTTTGCGAATTTGTTTGATTGTTGTTCGCCAAGTTTGCTGTTGTTAATTTTAGAATCCCCAGATTATTTTTGTTGAATTGCTGTGTTTTTTATCATTGTTTTAATTTTAGTTATTTAGAGTTAATGAGATTTTTTTGTATGAATAAATTATATTTTTATACTTTTTATGTTTAATTTATCAAATAAATATTTTAGTTATTTATTTTAAGTGTAAAAGAAAATTGTATTATTTTGAAACAATTCTAATTTTTTTTATTTAATAGTGATAAAGAAAAAATTTTAATTGTTATAAAAGTCTTTTAAAATAAAATTTATGAAAGTCATTAATAAATTATAAACTCTACAAAAACATTTTAAAATAAAGTCTATAAAAATCATTAACAAATTTATAAATCAAAAATTATTAAAGTCTATAAAATCTGTAAAAATTATTTACTTAAAAAAATCTACAAAAATCATTAAATATCATAATCTACTATCTTTAGTGATCCTTTCATGTTCTTATTTTTTAAATTTTATTAAAAATAAATGAAAAATAGTAACAACAAGTACAATCCAAAGGCTATAAAACCAACCATAGCTAGTTGACAAATCGAAATCGTTCTTTGCTACAAATGTCATCATAAAGCAAGGAAGAACAAAATGGAGCCAACGGAGTCCACCAATGTTCCTGATTAGCTTCCTTACCAAAATTTGCGATCTTGTTTGCCAGTTGATTTCCTTCGCGGAATATATGCATAGAATCCATTAACTAAAGTCGCCGAGTCTAGTCAACTTTTAATTCCCATGGAACCATGTGAGAGCGCAATCAAATTAAGTTAACTACATAGGTAGAATCACTCTCTATCCAGAGCTTATGTCAACCCCTCTCCCAGGCTTTGTGATTGCAAAAATGGCTGCTTTTAGTTCAGTAACAAAAGCCAAAATTGTGTCTGTTTGAAAAGCAAAGCAGCCAATAGCGAAAATGCGAGTGTTTTGAAACAACCCACCCACGCCTGATTTGCCGGTATCATGCAAGTAAGATCCGTCAGTGTTCACCTTCACCCATTTTGTCGGCGGGTGCTGCCATTGAATGGAAATGATTCGAGGAGCCTTTCTTGGGATGCCGACAATATTAAAGTTTTTAAGATCTTGCAACTCCGAGGAAGAATTGAATATGTAGCCCACCAGAAAGCTATTGCAATCCGCCAAACAATGTCAAATATACCTCAAGAAAAGATCAATGTTTGGCACCTTATCGTCGAAAATTGTTGTATTCCTCATTCTCCAAAGTAGCCATATGACCGAGACAAGTGTTGTACGCCAAAGTGCAAAGATTTGTGGACTGAAGGGAGCTCAGATGGCCAACAACAGGAAGTTGTCCAAAGAATGTGGAAGGCGAAAATGAAATCCAAAAGCCGCACCCACCCCTCGCCAAACCTCCTGAGTAAATTTACAAGACCAAAAAATGTGATGATGGGACTTATAAGCTACCCCACAAAATCTACACATCGACGATAGATGGCATCCTGTTAGGATTAAGAAGCTCACAATTTCTTAAATTGGTTGGAAATATCATAATTTGATAAGTGTCATATTACTATAACTAATGTTTGCGTTTGACTATGTGATTCGAACTCTACCATGGATCTGTTTAAATTTGATAGACACACAATTTGTAATATTTACAGTCTCCTCTAGCAATTAGGACTTCTAAAAGTCAAAGGTGTGATTTTGCTTCATGTTCTTCTACTTGTTCGTCGTTCTAATGGAAATATGTATAACAATGACAGAAATAATCAAAACAGAAGGGATGGAAGTGATTAAGATGCAACTAAGAGAGTGACATTACAGTGGAGGGCGAATCCAGTTCCTTATTTCCGTCGACTGAATGTACAATTTGTACAAGCGACTACTCTCTTTTAGTCGGTTGGAAAGTGACATAAGAGGATCTTGAGCACAATCACTGAGGTATGAATGTGGCTGAAATGTGATCATGTAGTCAATACAGACTGCAATGAATACTATTAAAATAGAATTTATGGATACCAACCGTCCAACCCCATAAAGCCATATTTGCATTCATCTGTCTGACTCTTATCAGAAGCTATAAGTTGCTTGACACTTTTGTGTGATCTCAACACGGCAATGGAAGACACAGCCAAAACAAGTACCTTTAAGAAGAATCCATCATATTGCATACATGACGTGTAAGATTATCAAAATCTCTTCATATTACAATTTTAACGTCCATTCATGAGAAAGTTTTTATGCAATATTCGCCTTGGTTAACTCGAGCCAGTGCCGCTTTTAACCTTCTCTCCATACCTAACATAAACTAACCTGTCTTTATATATTAAATTCAAGCTATGGTATTACTTACATGATGATCTCACAATTGACATTTAACAATTAAAAATTGACATGGAATTTACGAGTCTACGCAAATCAAGATTATCCTACGATAAGCACTATTGCTTCCTTTAATTGGCTTCAAATCACTGTCATTACCTTGAAAGTGTGCAGGTTATGTCATCTGCAAATGTGGATGGACATGAACCATCATTACTATATTTTTAACATGGAATATAGCAAATACAGAAAGGGCAATCATCTGTTGCTTTAGTTAGCTAATGAAGCTTCCTTTACTTTCCATTAGTTATCTATCCAAGAAAAGATGACAATATGGAAGAGACAAAAAACAATTTAGTGGATCCTGATCAAGGCCTAACTTTTCCACAACCAAATGTGTTTGAAAAAATATTAAAAAACTCATATAATTGTCTGAGAAAACCGGTAATCGAAGAATGCGGAATAACAAAGGACAATCACATAAGAACACAAAATTTACGTAGTTCGGTCAATCAACCTACGTCCACAGGCAAATAGCTTAATAATTCTATTATTCAGAGTCAAAACCGGCAAAAGGCTTATAATATTATTCTCAAGCCACCTATTTGTAGTTTACAATGAAACTCTAACTAAAATAGGCTACCAAAAACCCTAATACAAGTATTAAAATCCTTTCCTAAGCAGGAATCACGTCCAAAATAGGTTACACAGGCAAATTGGGCAAAACACGGTCTAGATCCTCCAAGACACGGTCGAACATCCCTTGTCCGTGTAATAAAACACAACCATGTCCCAGGTCGTGTAACACACTGTTACACCGTTCCTTGGTCGTTCGTCTCCAATCTGTCCCATTTCGACTTTGCTTCATCAACTATCAGCCATGACTTCAATATTGACCAAGAAAATCGATTTCAACATTAACAATTCTCCACATTGAAGTGGATTTTCTTCACCATACAACCCATCCATAGAATTACTCTTCTGCCACACTACCCCGAAGGACTTCAAGTCTTGCAACAACGAACCAAGTCCAACCCGAACTTGCCTCTACTAACGCTAGCTTTCCATTCACTCTTAACAACACAACACCCCGCAACTTTTCTTGTGTCCTTTAGTGATGACCTTTTTACATCACCAACACAATTACCATGCCTTGGTACACTTGTTGTTAGACATCGTGAATCAATCTGATTGATATTTTCATGTTCCAGAGTCTCAATCACAAACTCCACCCGTTTTGCCACGGAACTCACAACAATCCTTAAATCATTAGCAACTACCGAGCTGTCAATCAAGGTGTAAATGTCATTCTGCAATCTACCCTTCATCACAACCGAAGATTCCTTGCACACCCGAATTTCTCCACCTCTTCTAGAGAAACTAAAACCATGCTTCGACAAAGCACCAACAAAAATCAAATTCCTTCGCAACCCAGGGACGTACCAAGCATCAACTTTCCTGACCATTCTGTCATGCATCCTGATCTTCAAAGATCCACTACTCTCAACACTCAGCTTCTCACCATCTCCTAATTTAACACTGTCTTTCTATTCTTTAAAAGAATCAAACAGTTCCCTGAAAAAAGTCATGTGATAAGCTACATCAGTGTTAATAATCCAGCTATCTTTAGATCTACATGCAGACACAGTCAACACTTCACTATTCTCCCCCTCATCAAAATTATCCTGAAACTCCACAGAATTATTCTGAACAACTGTTGCACTTGATTTCCCACCGTTTTTCCTATGTGGACAATTCTTTTTTCACATGCTCAATCTCCTTACAGTGATAACACATCAAACTATGATTCTTACCCATTCCTTTGCTCCTACTAATGGTTAACCCAAACTCCACTCTGTCTCCACCTGAACTAAAAGTTAACCTCTTCAATTCTTTAGATAATAGAGCATCATTCACATCATTAATAGAAATTTCACTTCTACCATACATAATAATATCAACAAAACTCTCATATGACTCAGGCAATGAATGCAACAGAAACATAGCTTGATCCTCATCATCAATGTCAACACCGACACCTTTCAAATCTAATACAATCCTATTAATTTTATCAAGATGTTTTTTTATTTGTATGCCTTCTGACATCTTCAAGGTATGCAACCTTCTTTTCTGATAAAGCTTGTTCGACAGAAATCTCTTCTGATACCTACTCTCCAGCTTCTTTCACAAGCCTACTGTAGTAGTTTCATCAGCAACCTCCCTCAAAACTTCATCCGTCAAACTCAATATAATTACATTATGCACTCTCCTCACAGCCTCCGTTTTTTGCACCGCTGTCAGTTCTACCTGTAATTTCTCTTCACATTCAATCACCTCCTTACACTTCTGTTGAACTAGCCTTCATCTTCAGCTTTCACAGCGTGAAATCATTCGACCCATTGAATTTCTCAATATCAAATTTGTACGAAGACATCTTCTTTCTACAAAACGAACCCAAAGTTTTTGAACAAACTTCAGTGGCTCTGATACCACTTGTTAGGAAAACATTCGATTGAAGAATGCAGAATAACAAAGAGCAATCACACAAGAACACAAGATTCATGTGGTTCGGTTAATCGGCATACGTCTACGGGCAGAGAGCTTAGTAATTCTATTATTCTGAGTCAAAACTGGCAAAATGCTTACAAAATTGTTCACAAGCCACCTATTTATAGTTTACAATAAAACCCTAGCCAAAATAGGCCACCCAAAACCCTAATACATGTATTAGAACCTTTTCCTAAGCAAAAATCACGTCCAAAATAAGTTACATAGGCAAACTGGGTAAAACACGGTCGAGATCCTTCAAGACACGGTCGAATATCCCTTGTCCGTGTAATAAAACACAAGACACGGCCGTGTCCCAGGCCGTGTAACATACTGTTACACCGTTCCTTGGTCGTTTCGTCTCCAATCCGTCCCATTTTGACTTTGCTTCATCAACTATCAGTTATGGCTTCAATCTTGACCAAGAAAATCGACTTCAATATTAATAATAATTAGTCATTTAAATGAGGCCAAACCACCATGCCTGAACTATCAAAGACTTTAAAACATACCATCAAAATATGAGTGAAGCTGTGCAAACAAGCCTCTCAATCAACACCCTCCTTAGTAATTTCCCACAAAGACAACTTCCTGCGAGCATCACTTACAAAATTCTCAACAATAATGTCGCACAACATCTTCATCTGATTTCTTTTCACACCATTTTAGCCTTTAGCGTCCCTGTCCTCCTCAATTTTGTGGAAGTGAAGTATTAAGGAACTAACACATCACCATTCATTGCACATCCTATAACTGCAATTGTTGCATCCACCAGTTTGCTTTGCTACACCATAACATACACATCAAAATATAGATACAATGCCCCCTTTTCCCATCTTACATACACATGCCAGGGCGTCATGTCAGTGTTGGAGGTTAATTGCATACACGGTCATTGAACTACCAAGAAATGTTCAGTAAAGTCATTAAAGTGATTTTTTGTTCAAGAATGTCACTGGACTGATTGTTTTAGTTCAGCAAAGTCGCTCAGACCGTATGACTCAGTTTTGATCGTCACTTGTGCATGCAATCGTGCCACGTCAGTCTATGTGTGTAGATACTTGTCCACTAATGACTCATGGCAAGACATAAATTTTTTTAAAAATTGAACATGACACAATTGTATTAATGGACTGAGACAATTGCTTTATTAATAAACAAGAATTTAACACTTTATTAGTGGACTGGGACAATTGCTGTTTGAATTTCTGTCTTATCACGTGTTATTAGTGCTTTTTGAATTTTTGACGTGGCACAGTTGCATGCACAGGTGATGATCAAAACTGAGTCATACAGTCTGAGTGACTTTGCTGAACCAAAAAAATCAGTTCAATGACATTCTTGAACAAAAAAATCACTTTAGTGACTTTACTGAACACTTCTTGATAATTCAATGACCGCGTAAGTATTTAACCCCAGTGTCGGGTTGTACCTTATTGGGTTCGCTAGCGTCAATATTGTTGTGGGATATAGCAAGGCCTTTTTTATATCTATTCTACGTCTTGCTTTTTGTGGGGGAAATTTCTGGTTTAATCAACATGATGTATCATACAATTGTGGAAAAAATAGAACATTCAGAGAATGCA
>CAODLS013046753.1:0-18366 GCA_948243855.1 Flueggea neowawraea
CGTTCATAATTGAGAGGAGTTGCATGCAAACCTAGAGATAGGTAGACATAAATCCTCCTGATTAGGGTCAAACCTAATAGTGAAATTCATAGAGCAGTGTGTTAAAGCAACGTTAGGGGTTTTAATTAGGAAGAGAATCCAGTTAATCATCCTAGTCGTTAGGCGTTAGCTAACTCGAAAGAGAGGGTAATATACCTTAGGAATTTCCATGGTCCAATTGCCTGAATAGTTGTTTGAATAACGAGTCCTTGTTACTTAATTCGGTCTAGGGGGATTCAGCGTCTAGGTACCATCTTCCCATCGTTCATTCTATCTTTAATTTGCATTTGTTTAGTTAGTTTTCATATTCGAAATCAATTAATTTATCGGTTAGATAATAGAGGAAGAGTGAGTAGCTAATAATCGTAGTCTCTGTGGGATACGACACTCAGTACTCGAGGGTCCACTTGCTATAGATGATAGGTACACTTGCCTTAGTCATTAGGGATAAAACCCGGAACACCAGACATCCATGCTTTCCGACTTCAAGAACACGATCGTCCTTGTCTTCCAATATAGGTAGTCACTACCATCAAATAAAGGAGCTCGGTTAACAGGTAAACCCTCATATCTAGAAATATCATACATGGATGCCATTTCGATCTTTTTCTCTTAGGTTGTTAAACCTTAAAAACAATATAACCTTTATCTGTGATACCAATTATTGGCTCAAAATGGCAATCTAGGAGGGCAATGAATTAGATTTCTAACTTTAAAAACTTGTTTAAAATTTTTTTTGCAAATATCAAAATATTCAAGATAAGCTAAAGCAAAGTAAGAACAATTTATCCAATTCACACAAACAATAAATATAAAGAGAGAAGGGATAAAGAAATCAAATCCAAAATGTATAGTGGTTTGACCCTTTTAACCTACGCCCACTCCTAGGACTTCCTCTTGCAATTTTGAATCCGTTATGTCTCTTGCTTCAATGGGTGCAAGATTAAGCCTCTACAACATTTTGCTTCAATGGGTGCAAGATTAAACATCTACCAATACAATCCTTGTTTTCTAGACAAATAAGAAAACTATTCCTCTCTCAAATACAAAGATATTCTCAATAAGGAAGAACAAAATCAATACTGAGCACTCTCAAGCAATAACGAATTTGCAAGTGTAAAACCCTCTTGAAAAGTGTATGAATGATTTGCAAGTTTCAATAAGAGAAATCTTGATGTTGTTGTAAGATTTTTGCAAGTGATGAACAACACCTTCTCTGATGTGTCTTGAGGCTATTTATAGATTTGCAAGTCGATATGGTTGTTGGAGGATTGAATGTAGCCGTTGTGAGATAGAGCAATCCTTCATTTAATGTTCTAACACATCCTCTAACTCGAGTTAACCTTTCGTGTTACTCAAGTTATCCATTTGAAGAATATGACCTCTGAAATGTGTAATGCAAGTTATCCTTCATGTTTACTCGAGTTATCCATGTTTTCTGACCGTTGGAACCTCGACATTTGAACATTGGTTGTGCCAGGCTTTCCCTCCAAGCTCTAACTCAAGTTATACAATTGTTTACGAGTTAAATATTCTCCAGGTTATTTAACTCGAGTTAGCCTTATTTTAACTCGAGTTATTTTTTATTTTACTCTAGTTAGCCTTTATTTAAATGGAGTTGTATGGAATTTGAACAACCCAAGTTATGCATGTTCTTGCTCGAGTTGTGCACTTGCTCGAGCTGTGCATTTGGTTGTCTAACTAGATTGAGATTCTAGTTGTATTGGTGATTTTGGTAAATCTTTGTGATCTCCCTTTGATCTGAATCTTCTGGAAATTCGAGGACGAATTTCTTTTGAGGGGGGAAGAATGTAATACCCCGTATTTTTTTTAATAAGTATTTTTGGATAATTATATTTGGAGTAATTATTTTAAATAATTATTAGTGGATAATTATTTTTGAAATAATTATTTTTGGATAATTATTTTAAATAAATTGGGGTAAAAATTCAAATTTTATTTTTGATGATTGAAGAGTTAATTTTATGTTTTTGATGTTAATTGGATGATTAATGAATGTTAACAGTGATTTGGAAGTGTTTTGGGTAAGTGAAAATTGTTGAAAAATGAAAAATAAATCTGAAAATCAGGGACCGGATGACCAGTCGTCTGTCGTTCGTGTCCAAAATGGTGTGTCGTTGGTGTCCAAAAGGGCTTGTCGTTCGTCGCTATTGGAGCTGTCGTTCGCGCGTGTGTTCGTGTCGTCCGTCCACGTGTTTTGAATTGTCGTCAAACGACGAGTCGTTTGATGATGGACGACCGCGCGTTCACTCTGTAATATCCCATATTTTCCCCGATTGAATTTTTCTGGTAGAAATTTTTTTTCTTCGATTAAATGAATTTTTGTTAATTTTGCAAACAAGGAAATATATTTTTTTGGTTTATAAAATTTGATATGATCAAATTTGTTGATTTTTATTGATTAAAATTATTATTCTCTATTTGTTTTAGTAAGAAAATATTTTATTATTTTTTATTAATTATTTCAGAAAATTTTCATTAAATTTCAAAATTTATTTTTGAAATTTGAAGAGTTAATTTTGAATTTTAAATGTTAATTGAGTGTTTAATGAAGTTTATAAATGATTTGGAAGTGTTTTGATTAAGTGAAAAATTGATGAAAATTGAAACAAAATCTTGAAAACAAGGAAACCAGACGACTGGTTGTTCGTTTCTAGCCGCAATATTGCATGTTGTTGCCGCTGGAAATTTTTGTCGTTCATGCGTGAGCAACTGTCGCTCGTGTGCATGCATCAGGCCTAGTCAAACGACATGTCGCAGCGCACGGTCGTCTGCACCTATCGCCTGTCGTCCGCGTGCGTGGCAGCTGTGAGTGGATCGGAATGACGTCGTTTCGTTTTTTTTCCCACCAGCAGTCAAAACGGTGCGTTTTGCACCTGCTGCATTCTTTTAAAAGCCAACCCAACCTCTCCTTCGTTTGTTCACAATTTCTCTCTCATTTCTCACTAAAATCTGACCAAATTTGATTCCTCTTGCTCCTGGAACGTTCCTCTAACAGATTTGAGATATTTTCATCTTTCATTTTCGATTTTTGGCTCCTTTTCATGCTTATTTTTGCTTAATTCTATGTTTGGCCGAAAATGGGTTTGTGATGAGCTAGGATTCGGTTTTTGCTGGATGTTTTGATTGATTTGAAGTTTTTTATGTTATATATGAGTGTGAGAAACATGGTGGAACATAGATTTGGCTTGATTGATGAGAAATTGATGATTTATTTTATGGGTAAATATTGGTCCAAAAATGATTTTCGGTTTGGGTGGTTCTAGGTTGAATTGATGAAAACCGAGGTTAGATTTGGACAAAGGTGGTATCAGAGCATGGTTTTGTGAGTGTGGGAAGTTATGTACTCTGATACCAAAGGTGGTATCAAAGATTTAGGTTCTGTATTATCTTGGTCGGTTGTAGAGCATATGTATTCTTAATTGAGTTAGTCTGACTTGCCTCCGTATACTCTTTGAATTGTTATATTGGTACAGTGGCAAAGACCAACATTCTGGGTTGCATATATGCATTTTGATCGTATGTTGCATTTTAGATATGGACTCGTGCTCTGAGTAGCCATTTAGGGTTGCCGTCAAGGCCGCCAAATATTTGGTAACGAATCGGAGGGATTCGTGTAGTCATTTGGAGGTTGAAGGATCACCTCTTTTGTTGTAATCTCTGCATATGTTTGTTTAGTATTGCATGCATTGCATATCATATCAGTTTGATTTCAGTAGACAATATCTGATGTGTGGAGGTAGCAGTACTTAGAGAAATTTGGGTGATGGTTCCTTATTCTTTTGAAAAAGATACCGACTGATTTGTGGTGCGAGAATTTATTGGAATATTTTCTAATAGTGGGTGATTTAGTGGATTACTTGTAACTAGTATGGTGAGTCTCTAAATTGATTTGAGGTTTGATATTGGGAAATAAAAAGGTACTACGAGATTGCTAAGCGCATGAGAGCTTGATAATAGTGTTAGGTATAATATGTTTGAGGAATTATTGGATTAGTTCGATTTTGATTGATGTTATGTTTGTCAAATAAATTTTCATGGATTCCTGGAGTAAAATTTAACAAAAATGGTATTCTAAGTTCAGCTTTTATGATATGTACGTTGTTCGGTGTTAATGAGAATGAGATAGTATTTGGAGTACTAAAGGTTTTGAATCTCTAAGAGTATGACTAATGAATTGTTTTTACGAACATGTTTGATGATATGAGAGGTAGTGTAATGAATTGCATTTGGGAGATCACTAGATTTGTGATGTAATTGAGTTGAGACCAATATTTTGATCCTTTCGACTTTGAGGATACTTGATGTATGAGAAATAGAGATTTACACTAAGTGTAATGGTAAGATAGTTTAATGGTTAAGGAGATATGTAATTATTGATTTGGAGACGAATTCACATGATGACTCCTTTGATTTCCTTGATTCATTTGATGATTTCTGGTAATGATCACCGGTACGATCAATTCGATGTTAGCAAATTCATTTGAGGTTAAACGATAATGATGAGGAATTACAAGTAACTTGGAGAAATTAATTTGGAGTCGATTTGCAGTTTGACTTATGTGGTAAGTAATCATGATTGTTGAAATGATCTGGAATCAATTGTGAGTATGCAAATTGACTTACGAGTTTGGTTTGATTTTGAATACGAGAATTGGATATGGATGACGTACGCATTGGAGTACTTATGATATCTTTGTTAGTGACAAGGTGGTATTATTCTTTGGTGTTCTTTGAAGATGTGATATCTTTGTTTGTGACTAAGGTTATATTCCTTAGTGTTCATTGATTTCAGATAAATCAATTTGAGAATGTGATAAGTTTTGGGTGATTTTTTGTGAAAGAGATTCGGCTTTGCGAATTTGATATTATTCCTCGCAGAAGAATGTGGAGATGATAGGTAGTTTCCTATGATTGTGAGTTAAGAATTTGAGATGTGATTACGTTTTAGGACTCAAGTTTGAAATATAGATTTCATGCCTCATTCGTTTCGGAGTATATGTAATAATTGATAAGTTTGGTTTAAATCGATTTGATTTAGGGAATCTTGCAGTAGCAGATCACTTTGGGAGTGCTTAAGCTACCTCTGCCGATGATGTGGGGAATTGTTCCACTCTTTTTGACTCCTGTGAATGCAGATTAGGTTGGATCTGTCTTTGCGTATCCTAACCAAATGGTTTTTTCCAGAGCTTTCATTTTTGTAGTTTGACTCGCAGTTTGAGTTGTCCTTGTTTTTCTCTATATGTTGGGTTAAGTTCGCCAGATCTGCCGTCTACGCACACAGAAGCTTCGTCTATGCACGTAGTACTCAGTCAACGTGCATAGAGGAAGGTTCAACGCACGTAGATGGGCCTTTTCCGCGGGCATTAAATGAAATGCCATGTTTCAGTTCTGAGGGTCTATAAATACACCCACCTACGACTCTTCTGTCATAACTCATCTCAACCACCGAAATCACTCTCTCAGCTACTCCTCTACACTTGCAATCACTCCTCAGCACTTCTATTGCGATTCTGAAGGTAAGAATCGTTCTTTGATCTCTTCTTTCCGTCATCTCACATCACATTTGTTCATCTAGGGTTTTGAACGAATTTTGGAGTTTTGTTTAGATCTTCCTTTTCTGTTGTAAAGGAAGTTAAATATGGGTATATTAAGCTTGGTTAAGGTTGTAACCACAAGATTCTAGCTTTGGTTTCCAAGGATTTCGTGTTTGAACGAAATGGATTTGATTCGAGCTAGGGTTCCAGATTTTGGTCGATTTCTCATTAGATCTGGAGTTGTATCTGATGTATTATGATAGATAGGTGTTCGAAATACATAGATTTGATGTTGGGTGTCAAGATTTGACGATTTGGGGATTTAGATTCTTGATAATTTTGAGGTTGTTTGTAGGATCTAAGGCTAGATCCTTACTTGAGAGGCTGGTTACAGGCAATATGAGTGTTTGATCGATCGAGTATAGATCGAAATAAGAGTTTGGATATTTTGGTATAAGTTCTGGATGCCATCGAGAGTTAGTCAGCATTTGCGTTCGCATACCATGCATCGGTACCGCCACAGTACCACATGTTGATATTTGCTATGTCTGTATATGTATAGCTCAGTGTGCCTGCAATCAGGAGCAGCCACCCGCGAGCGATATTTGACTGGATCGAAAACCTTGGATATCAGGTGAGTGAAATAGCAGCTTCAGACTCATAGGTTGTGTCTTCAAAATTAAGTATGCTATTTTTGATATGTCTGGCTATGACATAAATTTGACTAATAAGTATCAGGTTAATTAATAATCTGGATATGTGATTATAATTAACAAACGCTTTGATATGAAAAATAAAGTATATATGGGTATATATATACAATAGCATTTTGTAAATAATGGAATAAAGGAAAAGATATTGCAAGATTGTATATGAAATACTATGTATGCATCACACAGAATATGGGGACACCCGGCTATAAGGTACGTAGCCTTTGGTATACCAATGTTTTGTCAAGGCCCTAGTTATCGGCATAATGGGATGACCGTGTATCCTGCTAGATACACGTGTTTATTGAGCAGTCAGGTGGCGGAGTCTACACTGCTATATTAATATTGATATTGGTCCCTTACTATGAATCCTTAAATATACGTATATATTGTCTGAATGCATGTTGTAAGAAATGAATGCGAACGTTTTGGTAAAACGATTTCAGCAAAGGTATTATGTATATAGTGTGTATACTATATGGTATCTATATATATGTGTGGTAGTTTGAAAAATGATTTCAAACCAGTCTTTCTGAGGGACGTACGAGGCAGTCTGACGTGATGTTTCCTCATTAGGGAATCTTACCGTTTTTTCTTCTATTGTCCATGTTATACCTTTGTTCACAGGTGACATCTTTTGGATGCACAATATCTGATCCGTACCTCGGACCTAATGAGGCGCTTATTCACTATAGTGAGTGCCCTAGTTCGGGACTCTATTTTGCTATGTCATAGAGCTCCACATCGGGTTACTGTTCAAATACTGGGCTTCACTTTTGTATTTTGGGGTTTACTCTGGTGATTTATATTTTCACTGATATTTTTTTGATATATTATATATGTGTATATATATATATGTGTGTATATATATATATATATATATATATATATATGTGTATATATATATATATATATATGATTTACTTCATTTATAAATTCTTTTAAAAATGTTTTAAATAAATATTTTGATAAGTCGGGTAGTATATCTAATCACAGAGGCTTGTGCAGAATGGATCGGGCTTCCACAGACGGTCGGCCTCGTACGACTGTCACGGGCCCGATTATGGGTCGTGACATTATCCCTCAAGCATTTCACAATATCATTTTCACTTGTTGAGGGAGCTAACTCCTAACATACACGAGCTTCTCTTTATCGGACTCCTTCAACTTCACGCTCTACAACCTTTTCACCGACTCAGGTTTGCTTTCCACTCTGGCCTCTTCTCCTTTTCCATCATTTACTGCCAAGGTTGAAATGCGATAGCAGGAATCCTTATCTTTAGTGGACGATACATAACAACCCTGAACTTCTCGCTAGTCTCCTCGAACTTGACCTACCCTTTATGGAATGGGGAATTTCATCAATAGGTAGGCCGATGAGATCACTGCCCTTATATCATTAAGCATTGACGGCCCTAATATTACGTTGTAGGTGGTTGATACTGACTTCACCATCATCAAGGTGGCCATCCTTGTTACTGTTTGGTCATTTCCCAGCGTCACTAGTAGTTGTATCGACCCCATCACTGGTATGGGCTTGCCACTACAACTGTAAAGTGGTGTCTTCACCTCTTTCAACTTGTCTGCAGTGAGGTTCATATTCTGAAAACAATTCCAATAGATCATTTTCCCTCTTTTATTCTTTTGAGGTCGTTGTCCTTGACCTCTTCGCTCATCATTTCTTCCACGCCGCTAATCTCCTCCACAATGATTGTCATTCCTTCTATCCTCTCGAGGGTAATTTGTCCTACCTCCCTCCATGCGTCTGTATAGACGCACCGATTTAGCTTTTCATCTCGTACTAGCGCTTCAATTTGGTTCATCAAGTCTCAACACTTTTCTATGGAATGCCCACTCATGTCATGGTACCGACAGTAGTAATCCACATTCCTTCCAAGAGGTTTGTCTGCCTTAGGAGGAAATGAGATGAGTCCAGACCCTTCTATTACTGCCGAGATCGTTGACTTGGATTTAACAAGTGGCGTATATTTCTCGAAGCGGGGACTAAAGGGTGCTCTCGAGTAAAGGTGTAAAAATCGAACCAAAATCGGCGAACCGGACAGAAACAGGAACCGACCGACCAAAACTGGAGCGTTGCGATTTAGGTTCCGGTTCAACCCCTCTAGAAACCATTGAACCGCCGGTTCAACCGGGGGTTCCGAACCTGGGGTTCAACCTTTTTTTTTTTCACTTTTATAAATTAATTACTTCTAATTCTAATATTGTATTTATATTAATTGTTAGAATTATTATAATTGTACACAAATTATTTGTACATTTTCATTAAAAAAATATTGTACACTAAATGATTAGTTATTATTATAATTATACACAATTTATCTTTTTTTTATTTGTAAAAATTAACTACTTATTAAATAAAAATGTAGTTAAAATTTAGTAGAGAATGTCTATATTTAAAAGTGCATTTAACAAGTTCAAACTGGTACTAAAATGGAAAACGTAAGGGAATAAAAATTAATTACAAATAAAAAAAAGGTTGAAGCGGAACCGACTGTTTAATTTGTCAAACCCTGAACCAGATTGGAACCGGCCTGAAATCAAACCAAATCACAGAACCACGGTTCGATTTCGGTTCCCCATTCTAAAAATCATAACTATTGGTTCATGAACCAGAATTGACAACATCTCTACTCTCGAGTCTCCCGACTTCTCCTTCTTCTTACTTGACTCCTCTTGAGCTTATCTCTCCTTCCTCTTCTTCTCTTTCTCATCCTTGGTACCTACTATCTTCATCACCTCAGTTTGTAGGATATATTTGTTGGCTCCCACAAAGAGATCTGCCAAGGTCTTTGGCTGGTCAAGAAACAATGACTCCTATAATTGCACCGATTGTGTCCATTGCAACATTGCAGCCACTGCCACTCTAGATTGTAGATCGTGGACTTCAAGAGTAGCATTTTTGAATCTGTCCATGTATTATCGCAAAGTCTCCTTCTCGCTCTGCCTTACACTTAGCAGGTACATAACGTCCTTCTTACACTTGTTGTTAATGATGAAAGCGTTGATGAACTCTTTCCTTAGCTGGTCAAAGTAGGAGAGAGATGCCTCCTTCATCTTATTGAACCATGACCAATCATGATCCTTCAGTGTGATCGAGAATGCATGGCACATGAAAGCATCCTCTCACCCATGAAGCATCATGATGACCTCATAGTTCTGAACATGCTCGTACAGGTCCTCCTTTCCTGAGAATGTCGGCAGTGAGGGCATCTTGAACTTTGGAGGAGCGACTTTCCTATAACCTCGTTAGTGAACGAAGTTTTCTTCTTTTGTTGGTCTTCCTCTGCGGGACCAACTTCTTCTGCTCGAGGACTTCCTCGATCATCTTTCTCATGTTCGCCGCTTCCCAAACACTCGTTGAAGATTGTGGCTCCGCCTCAGCCTTCTTCAGATGAACTCTTAGTTCTCCCATGCATGTGCTCTCCACTACTTCTGGGTAATGATCTCTTCTGGCCTCGACACATGTTCTAGGGACGGGAATGTCGAGGTGCTCTTGGCGGGATGGAGGATTTGGCTGCTCAGGAATGTGAGAAGGTTGGTGGTGACTTTGTTGAGGAGCGTCACGCCTTTTTAGGACTCCTCCACTCTGGGCATTTTGGGCGTAAGCACGCAATGTAGGCAGGAGTTGCGCCTGAGGAAGAAGTTGTTGGAGCAAAATTGCCAACTTGCCCAAGGCCTTCTGTTTTTCCTCGTTTTGCTTTCTGAGTACTTCATACTCAACTAGTGGAACAAAAGGGACTACAGTTCCCGAGACTCCCGCTCCAGCACTAACTCTCCTTACGTCCTCCTCGGGATGTCGGGCTTGGTTTGAATGCGTCTACACCATGGTGAATGAGAAGATGGTTGTTGATGAACCTCTTTTCGAGCGTCCACGAACAAGGCTTTTTGTTTAACATTTCCCATAGATGGCGCCAATTGTTGTTGTCTAAGAAATTAAACAACAATAATAAAAGATTCTCGAACACTTGGGAACCGTGAATGTACCTTGAATCCTGCAAAGACGAAACACGATAAGGTCGGGTTGTTCCCCTAGGGAATCTCCAACGCTCAAGTCAGTGGCTGTTTTGACAGAGTGCTAGTGTATTCAGCTAGTATAACGTACCTTAACAAGTGCGCCTGAAAACTATTTATAGGTGGTAAATTAATAAATAGTTATTTAACACTGTAACATCTCTTACTATGATGGCTATAATGTCTTTTATTACTACTTACAGCATAACTGGTAGTTTAATTGCTAGGGCTCATCAGTATCAAACATAAACTGTTTTACTATTTTCATAGAAGTTGTACTTTAATATATTACTACCAAACCAAACAAGTACGAAAACTCGGCTTAGCTCCACTGGGTTCGATTACATACATCGGTTTGGTTGGTTTGAATTAAATAAATTTGGGTTCCGTCAATCGGCCAGTTTTTAGAACGCATTGGGTTAATTCAGATATTGATCGGCGGACTGTGTCTGCTGCGTGGTATGTGCGTGGAGACTAAATAATCAGGATTCAGATTTCAGGGTGACCTCCATAACAGAAACCGGACCCGAACGTATTCTGGACAACCCTCTAAAGCCCTACTTCTCCTTCTTTCCCACGCCCAAACAAGAAAAAGAAAAAGAGGAGAGGACGAAAGCATGGGTCACAACAACAGCAACAAGCCGAGGCGTTCCAAAACCCACATCCATTCCCATCGTGCCCAATCCAGCAGAACCACCCAACTCCAACGGTAATATTGTTTCTCTTCCTCCTATAGCATCCTTCAGAAAATCACTCCATTCATTTTTCTTTTAAATTCTACTTTTGCAGGGAAGATGAATCCCTCCCACGTGATCAAGGTGGGTCTTGAATTTTTCACTGGTGTTGGTGGTAGTGTATTTGGTGTTTGATGTATTGCTTCTGTGGAAAATTGACTACGTGTGTACACGAATGATTGCAGTGCCTGAGGAGGAGACATCGAGTCCAAAAATTCAGCTTGCCATGTGGGTATGTGTTATTTCTTATTGTTTTGTTCATGTTGCTGTATTTGATTTCGTTGATGGAAGTGGTTGTTTGTTTCTGATGAGCAATGTTGAATTGGAAACCAAGTTGAAGATGTGCGGTTTGCCAAAAACAATGATATGAAGTGTGTGTATAATCTAATTTGGTTATGTATTGTTGTCTAGGACTTTAGCCAGTGTGATGCGAAGAGGTGCACGGGTCGCAAACTTTCGAGATTCGGTTTGTTAAAAGTAAGTATCCACTGCACGGATTGATTTTTAATGTAGGAAATTTGCTTTGTCTTGGCAGGAACATATCTAATTTTCTGTTTATCCATTACATGGCAGAACTGTTTCGAATTTTCTACTTAGTATCTTATTTGTGAGGATTTGATCATTCATTATGGTGAAATTATCGATATTCTAATACAGGAAACAAGAGCCAGCACAAACAAAATAATATTTTGTTATAAAAGGTGGTTAGATCATTTGACCATAAGAATTAGTTAATGCGATATAGTTGATTTTTTTTCATTATCTCTCCCCATCCTAAATAGTGTATACATTTTATATTGCGTGAGCAAGTGGCATGAGCTAATAGAAGCGCAAAAGCTTTTTCATAACTCCATTTGAAGTTGCATTCACTTAAATTAATGCCAACCTTCAATTGTTGGCAAGGTCATTTTGCAAAAAGATAAATTTGGATTTTTGTGATTTTGATTTACATCATTAAACACAGTTATTATGGCTATTTTTACATATTTTTATCGTTGGTGCTTATTACACAATCCATCCTTCGAGCCTGCAATTTTGTGTTTGAATTACTTGATCTATCATTGACTGGATTATCAGATGATTTTTCTTTTTGTGGCAGGAGTTACGTGTTAATAGTGGTTTTGGAGGCATTTGTTTGAGGTAAGACCATAAAATTGGTTTCCTAATTTTACTTGTTTCTGAAGTTACTAATTCTCCTTGAAAATGCAATCTCCTTTGATAAAAATTGATTGTCTAGAATAGTTTAAGAATAATGAACCAATTCTCATGGAAATATTGAGTCCAGTTTATATTTCTTCTATTGAGAATAATTGTGTTCAGAATTTATTTCTAGGATATCTCATGGACCATATTAAGGCACATTTGATTTCTAAGGCATGCAATCACATAATGTTAACGGATACTGAGTTTAATTATTTGGGAGCATTGGTTTAACATAAATGTAGAATGATTGAATACAATATACATGCCTGTTGTATGAAGTTCTTTTATGGCCTTCGCTGATGTAGAACTAGTGTATCTGCGTCTTTTGACTATGATCATATGTTTGTCTTATTATCTGTTATGCTCGTTTATTAACAGTCCGGTGGGAAGCCAATGTGTTTCTAAAGAAGATTTGAGCTTAATCAAGAGGAAAGGACTAGCTGTTGTGGACTGCTCATGGGCGCGTTTGGAAGATGTACCATTTGTGAAGTTACGTTGTACTTCTCCTTGCTTGTGTAAGAACAACAATTTCCTAAACTATATGACTTGGCAGAAGCTTGTTCAAAACAGGTCATTCTTTTGTTGCTTAGACATTTTCACAATGAACAGAGAACATGTTCATGTAATATCTTTGCGTTAATAAATGGAAGTTTTGCTATTTAAATTTTATCTTTTTCTTGTAGTTTTTTCGCAGATGTCAATTTCAGTAACTGAAATTTTGAGCTTCCAATTAGCTTGTCAAACTTTTCAAGAAAAAATTCACTTTCTTTCAGTTATTTTCTTGTTTTATCCAAGGAATTAATTTATTTTATTACATAGCAGTACCATGGCTTGTTGCATCAAATCCAGTAAATTATGGTCGACCTTGTCAGTTATCTTGTGTAGAAGCTTTAGCTGCAGCTCTGATAATATGGTAAGGAAATCTCCATTATCCTACCATCCACCTAAATCTTTATCTGAGATTTACATATGCTAATGTAATGCAAATCTTTTTGCATTTTTGTGTGTGTGATTTGTGCATTGCTATATACCTCTTATTTAAACTTAGGTATAGCATCCATTTGCACAGTTATGCATGAAAGTGTATTTTTGCTTTTTATTAATTGTCAGTTGTTAGAAACAGTCGCCTATGCATTTTGAAATTTTTATTTGCGAACTTATAAGTTTACCATGGGCTTGTGTCAAGAAATTCTTATTCTAGCTACATAATCTATGGTAAAAGTTAAGAAGGGTATTGCCCATTTGATTAAGACACGGGGTTTAGAGATAATATCAGACCACTATGATATAAGCATGAGATCACTACTGTGTTGTTGGAATGGTTATGAACACTATATATCAGATGAAGAGGAACTTTTCAGGAGTATTAGCGCTTTGGGATTAGTCAAAGAAGTGTTTCCAAAAGACAACTCAACAGTTTTGTTTTGATAGTATTATTGTCAAAAATTAACCAATTTGGTGCTTTATACTTGACAGATGGAAAAGTAATGAACAAAATGAGGAAAAAAAAATGAAAACTTTAAGGATTAGTTCAAGGAGTACTCTGAGACATTACCATCTCTTGCATTGATGGATAATTGTTTGGAATTACTTTGGTCTCCTTGGATTTTATGTTTGTTGCTACTTGCTTGAGTTGCATATACATGTCATGGAACAATGTATCTATCTTTTCACATTGCCGTTATGTTCAGTGGGGAAGAAGAAGTTGCTAATTTGTTGCTGGAAAAATTTAAATGGGACCATGCTTTCCTGTCCCTCAACAGGTACTTCTTATTCTTTCTCCCTTTGCTTTTGGAAGTAAAATGTTAGATGAGTGTCAACAAAGTCTTAACAGTGTAAGAATTGTGCAAGGTATTTAACTAAAACTCAAAAGGCTGCTAGAAATTGTTAAATCTTTTACTGAAATCACAAAAAACAAAAACTTAATGCCTCTTTATGCAAAGTGTGTCTCGTGTACATAAAAACAAACAAAAGCAAACATTTCAAATTCTTGCAGCGGTAACATTGTATTAAGTTCAGTTCAACTTTCAGCTGGGGATGGACTACTCTCTTCTATTTATAGTTTGCACCCCTTTGTTGGATCTAAAGTGCAATTAGTCTGGTTTAATTGATCAACGAGACCAGAAATTTTGCAGAAGAAAGGCTGTTTGAATTCCAACTGAATGTTATGGAGCTTGAAATTTGACATATGCCTTCATTAAAAATATTTTCCACACATTAACCAATTTACAACTTGCAATTTCGGTTCAGGGAACTTCTAAAGGCATATTCGAAATGTGAAAATAGTGCTGATATCATTTCTGTCCAAAATGCTTGGCTTTCCCGACAAAAGCAGGTGCCAGAGGATACACCAGATGTTCAAGGTACTTTTCTTTTTATTGCAGTTAGAAAAAGTGCATGGTTCGTTAGATGTATTTGTGATTATTTTTGGTTTATTGATTCATTTTCTAACTTCTCTTTTATGTGATACTGGAGCTCTTGTTCTGGAACTTGTATGAAAAGCCGTGATTCTCAGCTTTAAATTGGTTCATCAACAAAAAAATGATAATTCTTGTTTGTGTATATGTTGTAGATTCTTATTCCCTGAATATGTTTCGTCTCAGTCTCTAGTATGTTATCACTTGGCAACTTTTTTTAAGAAAGATGATTATTAGAAGGGCTGTAAACCTCTTGAATGAAACTTAATGTTTAGTTTTTTCCCCAAAAAAAGGTAGATTTGGATTTATTCTTGATGTTTCATTGGATGAATAATTAAAAGTTGCAGGAGAAAGTTTCTTATCTTGTTTGAAATTATGCATCTCTGTTGCTAATAATGTCTTCTTTTTGCCGCCACAGAAGCAGAATCAAATGGAGACGGGGGCTCTTCCGATGACTTCGAAGAAGGATTACAACCACTTGAAAGGACTATGAATCATTTGAACTTTCAGGAAAGTGATGATGACAGTGAGTAGATGAATCTTTATCCATGTAGAGAACGAAAGAGGTATTGCAACATAGTTGAGAACAAAAAACTGAAGTATCTCGGTTCACTGGCTACCATGAAAATCACATGAAGAAGTGATTAGCTGATAGTAAGAGTCGAGGAAATCTATTTCTCTTGACGTGTTTCTTGATGTTTACCCTTTTCACTCTCGTCTTGATTCTCTTGTTTGTGTTTGAGATTTATGTGAATTGACCGGTTAGAGTGCCTTACGCACGATTTTTAACCGGACCCGAGAGAATTGAAAACAAATGTGTGCTTGTGCTATGTTCTTCCTCTTGTTTGAGCACTTGGCTGGAAGAGTTTAATTGAAGTGTTGGATGGAGTTATAATTGCTTCTGTGCTTCAAAAGTCTCTTCAGCAGAAGGCATAGCTGACTGTTATTCGGGATCCAGAAGACGGCAGGGTGTTTTGCAGGACCTACCGATTGATTCTTGTGGTGTCTGCTTTAAAAGTTTTTGCATTAACTTATAATTTGTTTTTTTATATTAAATTAATAATAATACAACATGCAACATATGTTAGCAAATTTTAATTTTAGTTACCAGTAATTTTGCTATGATTTTTAGTACTTGTTTTCCATTTGAGTTTTTGTTATTTTAAAAGCGGGCAAACCATATTGATATTGAGTATTAATAATTTGTTTTCTCCTGATAAATATATTTTTTTATTAAGTATATTTCAATTTTTTTTTGGAAGAGATTAAGTATATTTCGATTAGTATACTAAATACTCGTTTGGTTCATATAGTCAGTTTCAGGAAATCAAGTTTTAAGAAAGTTATCATTGATTTCCCCTTTTGGTAAGTTATTTCATGAGAAATGAAGAAAATTAGTAAAAGTTTTTTTTGATTTTACATTTTTCTAAATTAAACATATTATTTTTTTCTTCACTTTCAGGAAAGTTTACTTTTTTGATACACTTGCTACCAAAACAAGCAAACATCTTTATGTTTTAATTGTGATATATCATAATAAATACGATATATTATAATAAATATAAAATTATTATTTGAAACGAGTCTCATGTTAAATGTCACAATTTGCGAGATGTCAAGTATTATTGTCGGGGCCAAACATTGTATTGAGGTGTGAATATAAACAATGTAGAAAGTATGACGTATTATTTGTAATTAATCATTTATATTGTGAATTATTTTTCTAAAATATAATAACTTATAAGTAAATTCAACAACGACCAATAAGACCGAGTCATTGCCACGGTGGACGGAAGAGTCTTTCACTCCCCTAGCTGACCCGAGTCCGAAGCGACAGACGTCACACATTAAGAGACGGGCATCCACGGCAAATACGTGCAATAATCGAGGACCTTTTAGTAATTCCACAAAACAAAATCAGTTCCAAGGCCAACACCACCACCAGTCCAGTGTCCCCGTCTTTCGTCTTTTTAATTTCTCGACAACGCAACATCAAAACCCTAAATTTCCCATTTTATTCATTCTCTCTCTCAATATCCCCCCCCTCCCCCCCCCAAAAAAAACAGACGAAATAAGAGATGCCTGGAGTTTTTCACTTTCATGTACATTCAGTTATGATGTTTTCTCTGTTTCCGTAGTTAGCTTTTCTGTTTGTGTCCTCTTTTTCTTTTTTATTTCAGGGGAATAGAATATCGCAACGGAATCGCGTCTTATTAGGGTTATGTTTGGGTCTCTTCTTTGCTTTGTCTGTAATTCTAGGGTTTGTTGCGAGTGTTGCAGCCAAGCCGATATTTCTCTGTGAGTATTACTCTTCTCAATTTGGTTGCGCTTTTGCATTCATGGCATTGTTTGTTATTTTAATCACTCGATGGGGGTGGGATTGGAATTTAATTGTTGATTAATCGAGCATTTGTTTTGATTTTGCTACATTTTTCGAATTGGCGACTGTAAGCATTAGTGTCGTGATTTAGCCTGTTGAAGTTAAGAAATAGGTTTCGTTTTCTGATGTAAAGGAGATTGCTTTTATTTTTTTGCGGGCTAATGTGATGTTATTCCAGGGTTGTGGAGCTTGTTTCAGTGAGGAAAGATGTCGCAGTATCCGGTTCTTGACAATCGACCGATTGATCAGTGGAAGGTTACGGAGTTGAAAGAAGAGCTCAAGAGACGAAAATTGAGGGCCAATGGTTTGAAGGATGATTTGATAAAACGGTTGGATGAAGCAATTCGGGTTGAGAGGGAAGAAGCTCTTGAGAAAGAGAGGGAGGAAGCACTTGAGAAACAGAGGAAAGCGGAACTTGAGAAGGAGAGGGAAAATGCTGCTAAGAATGTGGAAAATGGTTTAGATTTGGAGGCCCGGCCTGCAGTTGAGGTTAAGAGTCCTGAGCCAGTGCCAGGTACTGAAACAGTTAAAGATGCTGCCAATAAAAATGGGAAATCGGAAGATGTTAAGGTTCTTCCTGACATCAATGATAGCGCTGAAGCCACTGGTGAAGAAAAGGCTGAAGAAGGGATCAAGCAGAGTGGGATTAGTTCTTCGGTCGCAGAAGGAGAAGTCACTATTCGTGCAACTTATGTGGAGATCAACACTACGGTCACCGAGAGTGTGTTATCTGAAGTGGGATTGAGTGAGGAAGGAGCACTGAATTCTGATAAGCAGGAGGCCAATGGAAATTCAAATACCCAGCTGGATAATGAGGATTCAAAACCCCAGCTGGACACTGAAGATACAAAGCCCCAGCAAGAGAATGAGGGTGTGAAGTCTACACTGCAGGATGTAATGCTTGACTCTTCTGCTTCAAATAACCAGGTATCTGAAGTTAGCCCTAATTTAGGGTTGCAAGTAAAATCTGATTCTATTTCTACTGATTCTGTATCAATTAATGAAAAGATTGAATTAAAGGATAATATAATTGATAATAATGTCAAAATAGAATTAGATGTTAAGCAAGAGATGGCCGTGCCATCATTTAGTAATGTTGTCGCAGTTAGCGGCGAATCACATCCTATGGATGTTGAGGAGCCAGAAGAGAGGAAGGCTTCTGTTGAGGAGAAAGGTGACAACAATGCTACGAATGCAGATGTGAACAGGAAAAATGATAGTTTAGATTTGGGAGACTCGGAAAAGTTAAATTTGGACAGAAGTTCTGGTGATGATTCCATGGAGGAAGATGTT
>CAODLS013048066.1:0-16671 GCA_948243855.1 Flueggea neowawraea
AAAGAATCTGTAGATTTTGTTGTCTTCGTCTATATTCAATGTAATCGATAAAACACACTAACCATCCTTTTTCTTTTTCTTGGTATCTATAAACTAGTAGAATTCTTTGTTTCTTAATCAGTGTTGTTAACCAAAAAAAAAGAATAATTAGCCAAATCAAGCTTCTCAAACAAATGTTTTTTAGTGGTCAAATCAACATTACCAGATTTTGCTGCCTTGTCCTTCGACATTCTTCAGTTTCCAACTTTATAAAAAATTAACAGAAATTAGAAAACTCGGTTCAATTATTGAAAGATCGTTTTTGCACATCCGAAGCGAGAGAAATATGGTGGATGAGTACATGCCTGTGGATATACATTTATGTCCACTTGTAGAAATTATATTTTCTAAATTACAAACCACTCGTTGTAGATCATCATATTTTTTGTCATTTTGTGCATGGCGAACCACCATACCATCAATTGAAAAAAAAAACTCTATGAGCCTGTTTAGCTGTGGAAATTTTTCACTTTTTTTTCTAGAAAATTAGAAAACAGAAATGAAAAACACTAAAATTTCCATTGTTTTCTATGTTATTTTAGAAAATAAAAACAAAATAAAAAACAGAAACAAAAAGTTGTTTTCTCAACTAAACATAACCTATACTTTCTCTATATACATAAATACCAGGAGAAGAAAAAATCAAAATAGTGTTGAAAACAATGGAAATTTTAGTGTTGTATACACACTGTTCAAAAAGAACACAAGATTTCAAGATTTTCCTGAAACTAAATCAAGAGAAAGACCCGTGAACATTCAAGATTTGGGCTTATTGAGGAATTTATACGGGCCTGTCTATGTTTTCTGATAATTGCTTGTAACTTCATCTTGCTTCTCAATGGCCCCGTGAAGATTTTACTAATTTCTTTTTTTTTATAAGTCATTTTATTCGTTTTTGTTTGAAATCAAACCCACCACTTCTTCATCCAGAATTTAAATCCAATAAGCTCATTGATATTTTTCTATTTTTCTTGAAAACTATGGACAAAATCTTCAAATCATGCCAGACTTTTTTTCTCATCTATGTGACCTGTCTCAGTGCTTGCAATGTCACCTTTAAACTAGCATTCAAATTATTATCTTAGTAGAAGAGATGATGAATTTTGACTTTCAATATTGACAATGCAAGCACCAAATTACATGAACTCGCTTCAAGTGATAAATTTTAACGTGAATAAACGAGACAGAAACGGTAAAATCAGCAAAGTTTCACTGAACAAACCAATGTGTCGAACAGTTGATGATGTATTCAGATTTTATCAATTGGTAATTTTAGGATGTGTGGGAATAGTTGATCGATTGTAGACGAACAGTGACCCTCATAATGGACTGTCTTCGTCTGTGGAGACATCCTGATTGTGGAGGCTAGAACCCTACGTAAATGGGCCTCCAAATGAGGGAGCTAGCCTGGGCTTCGCACTCTAAGATGAAATATTAATACTTGTTTTCATTAATGGGGAGAATTATGATAATTAAGAAAAATGAGATCAATCATAGATTTTTTTTTCTATAGATATCATGGCTAAACCCACACCAACCTAATCAGACTAGCTTTGTACATATATGGCATTATTCATTTGTCAACTCATTTAAGTTAATCCTACGAATATGCAGAAAGAAAACTTTTATTGTAACAAATCACGAGGCCGGGTGAAATTATGTGGTGCAAAAGATCAATCAAGATTCATAACTTAATTTCTTTGCTAATTGATAGCATAGATTTAACACTTTTAAACTGTTTTAATAGCTTAATTTCTTTGATATATAGTAATTTAGTCTAAGCCTATAAGTTAACTTACACCACATCTTAACAATCCGTGATTTTTCATACTTAATCACTCTGAAATATTTCGGCGTTATAAATCTTTGTTCACATTTTGCAGATTTTAGAGTTGAATTGGCAAGATAACTGCAACTACGTATACTCAAAAACCCCACACCAAAGATTCCAAAAGTGGTTTTTGCTTCAAATTAATGTTTAAAATGCTGTTGATTATATATATATATATATATATATATATATATATATATATATATATATAGTGTTACTGAAACCGCCATGCTGTTTCAACTATCAACTACTAAGAATTTGTCCATTTAGAGGAATTCCTTGTTGCCAAATTGAAAAGTGGATGAATGAATTGCATGTTTTCTTGCGAAAATGACGGCCCCATGTGGAATTTCAGTTTTCTTCGCAAAGAGGAAAAGGACCTAAATTCTCAATTAATTCTTTTTTGTCACCATATTTCATTTGGCTGACCTATTAGCTTGATTTAAAGGCTCTTAAGTCTAACCCTCCATTGCTGCTCTAAACTTCCTATTGGCTACAAGTCAATAAAGCGTTCAAGCCTCCAAAAAAATAACGTCACGGTGCATGTGTTGCTTGAAAATATGTTATAATTTACTTCCTCAATTTTTCTCCAAGTTTTATTTCAGTTATTCAGTTTTTGAGAAAATGTCCTTAGTTTCGGCTTAAAGTTTCTTTTTTTTTTTGTCAGCAGATAGGGGATCCGGGGGCTACTAGTAGTGGCGTACCTCTGTTGGACGTGATCATGCATGCAAATACTCCCCACCGTGGAATGTTGCTTTGCTCGGTGGTGACCGAAGGAGACTCACCACGACACTTGCTAAGAGCTGGAGTTAGTCTTTTGGCGCGGAGATATCTGAGGCCAACCGAAGAGATGAGTGTGTCTCGAACCCGGATGAGAGGCACTGGGACAATGTTCTTTTCTGTCATACCACCTCCAGGAGGTAGTTTCAGCTTCTATAGTGTTTAAGGCAAAGTTCATAAATTCTAAGGGTGGCACCACCCCATCCTAGAGGTCTCTTCGGTGACAACAGGGGACGCGGCCGCTGACGGCAATGCCCATATTAGTTCTGCCACTGGTGTCATGATTCTCACATAAATTAAAAGTGAAAACCACTGTAACTTATAAGTACTGTGGTCTTTTAATCCATTGAAATATCTTTTTATATGGATAATTGATATGTATTTAGAGATTTTGGAATGATATCGCGTTTAGTTGTTAGCTCAAGTTTTCAATTCTATAATAAGTTTAATGAATTAGAATTTGAGTTTGCATTTCTTACTATAGTAGCAGCTAAAAGGTTTATTTTATTTGAATAAATATTCTTCTTTTTTTTTTTCAATTGTAGAAGAAGACTAGGATATTTTTCATGTTATAACAATAATGAGGCCTCTTTGTCAAAGAAAAAAAAAACGATGCGACCTATCCAAATTGTAAAATTTACATGAGGATAACCCCAAACCCCGCCAAGAATCACGTGCCGTTGTTTCTGAATGATGTGGACTGTCACGTGGAAAAATGATGAATTTTGTCGACCGTTGAATCCAATTACGTATTTGCTCATTTTTTCAACTGCCAAAACCACCATTAACGGCAACATTAACGAACACTTTTCGCTTTCCATTACAACCGCAAATCTGCCGCTACATTACAACGTATCCCTTCGAAAACGGAACTCGGTCATTACATTATATGTACTAACGACTAACGAGTCTTGAGTATGTAACTTGTTGAAAGCAACATGTAATCCTAAACTTGTATATTTGTTAGATTTATTGTTTCTTGCTTCCTCTTTACATAGCTCCATTTATTGGGTAAAGTTTCCTTGCGAATTTTCATAATTGTTGAAATTGGATAGATATTGATGTACGATATTTCCTACATTAACTAGCAAGCAAGACCGAAGATCGAGAGTGTTTTAGTTTTGATAAATTGAGCACCAGTAAATAGCAAAAGCAGATAATATATTGACAAATTATATAGAAAAAATAGAGAGATCAGGAGCATCTTCAATGGTGATATTTATTTTAAAGGGTGATTTTTGTATGAATAAAGAGTGTAATATTATGAAGAGCAAAAAATTTATTCAGCTCCAAACTCTTTAAATTTAACTCTTCATTTTATTGGGACTAGTAATATATTTAAATATAACAAATAAATATGAGGTAAAAATGTATAGTTAACGGAGAGAAAGATTAAAATATAGAAAAAAATGTATTGAAGAGAGAGATTAAAATAAATAGTGAAATAGACTAGTCACATATAACTAGTCAAACTCACTCTTTATTTTATTTTTAGAGATATAAAGTGGAATAAAAAGAGTGTTCAAGAAAAAATTTAGGTAAATCTTATTTATTATAAAGAGAATAGTTAATATAAAGAGAGCATCGGATATGTGCTAACACATCTCTTGAAAATTATAATATATTAAATATACAATATGGTTTGTTAAAATACTATAAAGTAAACACGCCCTTATAGACATCTTTCTAGCTATCTCAATGTTAGAAAAGTTGGTTGGGGGAATCTGTATTGTAGGTTTTGAGGAGTGTATAAACAATATCTTTTAAGTGTTTATTTGCACCCCAAGGGGCTGAGTCTGACAGTAATCATTTAATGTTTACATGTGAATGTTTCGAGTTCGAACCTTGGTGGAGGTAAGGGGTAAAATAATTGATTTGGACTTTGTCTACCCCCTTACCTTTTAAAAAAAGTGTTTATTTGCCTCCACTATTAATGCAATTGGGGATTCGCAAACACACTTTTAGAATACAACAAAACCTCTAGTATGTGATTGCACGCAACAAACTATTGTTGAGAGCGTCTTTCATTTATAGAGGATGAAGAGATGCAGGAAAAAACGTTTGGAAAGACAGTTAAAAATAACTGTAAACGAATAGACATGTCTCCTGGGCATAATTGAAAATATTTATAAAAAACATAGCCCGAAAAAGTAACTACAAAAAATTTAATTTCTATTTGGGCTTGACTTTTATTTCGTTGATGACCAAGATACACATCTTTGACTGCGCATATATTATTTCAAGTCCATCTCATTCTTCCTTACTCCATCCAACTTGAATGATATTAAGAAAATGTTAGACTAAGCTCTTCTCCGATGTGAGACAAAACCCACACACATACACACAAACTACATTAGCACTTAATTCATTAGAGTATCTTTTGAAAAAGTAAATAGAATAATTTGTCTTTTAACTTTATATATGCTTAAAGAGTAAACATTATATATATTTATACCATTGACCTAAAAGTATAAAATAATTCTTAGCTAATAATCCACGAAGATATGTTAATATTAAGTAGTTATTCATTTTGGTTCGTTTATATAACTATAGGCGATAATTAATTTCATTCACATTATAATAATTAATAGTTGATCCACATTATGGAGTCATATCAATAAAGATATAGGTGCAGTTATGAAAAAACAAAATGTTGGATATTAATTGTTTGGAAGCAAGTCTATAGTGATTTTCTATGAGAAGACGTTGCGACTTGCAAGTCACAATATATAAGAGGTGAGAATTACTTGTGTCAGAACTAAAAGGATGTTATTTTTATTTCTTTTTTATACAATCCGAAAACCATTGCTTCTATGTGAGTCAGAGTTTAATAGGAGATCGAGAATGACATAAGGAGTTAATCTATGATGTACATTCTTTGTTCTATAAATAAATTTCTTTACTATTCCACCAAAAAAACCATTGCTTGGACACTTCGGCCTGACAAATCATCTCATTAATTGGTTACCCAAAATCAATTATCCCATTAGTTTCATTGACAATATATGGGCATGTTCGTCAAAGGAAATTAAACAATAGCAGATCAACTTCTTCTTTTTTTTTTGTTCACATAATGATAATTATAACAATTATGCATTGACCATATCAAAAAAAATTATGCATTGAATAACATAGATAATGACCCATTATGGTTCATTTCAACAAGTGGAGTGATTCATTATTATAAGAAATTTGCTTAAATGGATTTGATTAATTTGAATTGAAAATAGTCCATTCACGGTATATATATAAGAATGAAACAATAAGCATGTAAAATAGAAAAAATAATCACTCATTAGCTTCAAAATAGTAGCAAAATCAGTAAGATTACATTCTAAATTCCAAAATTAGAATTATTTATGTTAAAATTGTTAATGGCTGATTGAGTAATAGATTGCAGAAATAAATTATATATTTGATAATTGCATAGTGAAAAAATAAAAAATTAATATGTTTTTTTTTAGGTTTTATATATGTAATTGATATCTACCATTAACTATAAGTGTAAAATATTACTTGCCTAATGAATTAATCCACGAAAATATATGTGTTAATATCAATTAATTATTCATTTGGGTTTGTTTATATAGTTTTCGACACACGTAATTGACTGCCATAATTAGCCAGATTAAATAAGAGAACTCTTGTCTTCATGACGATGTTTATATGGAAATCTTTATAATACAATTAATAATAACAAGAATATCCTATGTTTCCAAAGTCAAAGGTCCAAAAGGGCAAAAAAACAAAAAAATTGTCTTGTTCCTTAAGAAGATGAAATTCATATCTAACGGTGACACATGGAAGGATATAATTGGATGCATGAGAAACCATACACCACACTCTCCTCTTTATAAATTCGACTTCATTCTCCATAGAATCTCCACCACCAAAACTACATTTGCGACTGAATATTTGGTCATCAATATGGCTCTCCAAAATCAGTTCCATATTTTCATTCTTGCCATTCTCTTTTTCTTCAACTTCTGTCATTGCTTCCATCCAAAACACATCAAACATCTCAATTTTTCAAGGTCACCAGTACTGTCCGAGTCTGATTGGTCACCGGCCGGAGCTACCTGGTACGGCAGTCCCACCGGTGCCGGCAGCGATGGTAATTAAAATTTAGTAAATAAGTTTATAAATAAAACATCTATATATATATATACGTACTATAATTGAATTTATAATTATATTTAATTTTGATACAAGTGTAGGTGGAGCTTGTGGCTATGGCAATGCAGTAGAACAACCTCCGTTCTCTTCCCGAATATCGGCCGGAGGGCCTTCACTGTTCAAATCAGGGAAAGGATGTGGAGCTTGTTATGAGGTGCAACTGAATTGGATTTATAATTCATTACATTGCACATTTTTTCTTGTTACAGTAATGTGATGATAAATTTGGACCGACCTACTGGCCGGGTTTGATTTTTCCGACGGCATAAACAGGTGAAATGCACGTCGAATGCAGCATGCTCGGGGAATCCGGTGACGGTGGTAATCACAGATGAGTGTCCTGGTTGTGTTTCGGAGTCTGTACATTTTGACCTGAGCGGCACTGCATTTGGAGCCATGGCCAATTCTGGTCAGGCTGACCAATTGCGCAATGCTGGAGTCTTGCAAATTCAGCACAAAAGGTAATTAATTATACGCTCGTTAATCAGATTAATAACAGTAATTATGCCACTAAATTAGTATTTCCATGAAAGATTATTGGTGAGAAAAATAAAGTCCATATTATGAAAAGGAAAGTCAATTTAAGTTCCAATAAAAAGAAACATATGGCCTGGTCGGTTTTTTCTTGTAATGTTATGTGCGAAATTCTCCTAACCTATGAAGAAATTATTTAGTCAATTATATATATCATTGTATATAGTTAATTGTACTTTAACTACCTATAAATATTGTCGCATATTATATAGACCAAGATTGTATATACCTAGCAAACTGAGAAAATGAATGTGGAATTAGTCGAATAATACTAGATTGTCTTTCGTCGAGAGTACGATTTTGTCCAAATTTTTAACTTTTAATATTAATCGTTATCAGGGTTGCGTGTGACTATCCTGGAACAACTATAGCATTCCACGTTGACTCCGGCTCAAATCCCTACCATTTTGCGACCTTAGTCGAATACGAAGACGGTGACGGCGACCTAGCCTCTGTCGAAGTGAAACAGGCGCTTGACTCGGACTCATGGCTAGAAATGCAGCAATCTTGGGGTGCAGTGTGGCAACTAGACCCTGGCTCAAAGTTACGAGCACCATTGTCAATTAGATTAACCTCACAAGACTCTCGCAAGACCGTTGTTGCCACTGGTGTTATTCCTGATGGGTGGCAACCAGGAAAGACTTATAGATCTCTTGTTAATTTTCAGGTTTAATTAAAATATGATAATAATTAATTGAATATATAAATATATATTTTAAGCAATTTCCATGGATAGATGTGTACGAAGAAGCCATCAACATGGATGTATTACATGTGACAAGTTATTAAATGTTACACACCCATATATGGGGGCTTGGATTATTTTTTGTCTTGATTGCTCCTTTTTTTTAATCTATTCATGTATGAGGGACCACACTGCAAAATCTGTTTTTTCCCCTTCTCTTCTAATATATGGTTCACCAATTTGGATGTGCACGTGAAGAATTGCAAAAACCGAAATTACTGCAAAAATCATTACACAATAATTTTGAAGTATATAATTATAGTGCTATAAGTTAGACCTCATTGAATGTAAATTTTTCTTTTGATTAGAGAGTGATGAAACATTAGTCTACACCCGTCAAATGCATAAGAAAATTCTGCAGTCGCATCAATCTAATTGATTTGGTTCGGAGAGGTGTCGTTTATACACTGGATCAACCTACTTGAACTAGTACCATTGGTAATTTGGTTTTCTTAAATAAAAGATACATATAAAATACTCGATGACTAAGAGCTTAAAAACATAATTTGGTTTGATAAACAGTAAGTTTAATCATTCAGAATTTAAATATAGTTTATTCGTAAACCTCTAATTTAGCTTTAAATAAGTAATTTTTGTCATAAGTAGATCCAAGAAGACTTGAGTTTTCTATGGAAGGTGGCACTGGGGTGATTGAAGATGCCTTTGCATAGTAAGAGGTGCGGTTTATATACTTCTAGGACGGAAGCACGAATAAGATCTCATAGGGACTTAATAAAAATCAAAGAAAAATAAAATTTAGTCACACTTGTATATATTAAAAGATAGTTCGATAATTTATTTCATTTTCTCACCAAAAAAAAACCTTGTTACTTTCAATCAACACCTAAAAATCTAATCCAATCATAATCAATATCAATTTTATTTAATATACACATCATGGCAAATGAAAGTCGATTGAACCGTTTAGGGGCTTGAGCGGTTGCGCCCCAACATGCCCTTACTAGTTCTGTCCCTTTATACTCCTGAGGTTTGGTGCAAGCCAGGCTACGTGGCATGGAGGTATTGGAGACCAGTTTAGGGAGTGTGTGCGGAGATTATGTTGTCTTTCATGTGTATTCTGAGAGGCTTGTACCTCTGTCACTAGGCCATGGAGGCACGACATTTCACCTATCCTGCATGCAGGTGCTGGGTGTCTCTGTGTGCCAAAGGACAACGAGTCACTCACTATCTTTGAGTATAGGCTTGATAGTGGTAGTGGTGGTCCATAGCATGCGAGGTTGTCTTAGGTTGTCTTTAGAGTTTGGTTCCGAGAGGCCTTTGTCGAGCCTTGTGGCGAGTTGTCAAAGCCGAGTACTCGGATCCTGACTACAAAGGCTCCCATGAGTTTAAATCTTTATAACTGTAGCAAAATTGTAGCTAGGTATGAGAATCCCTAATAAATGTAACAATTCACCTGATTATAAAAGAATTACTGGTCTCAGAGATCCAAACCTAATACGTGGAATCCGTGTTGCTAAGCTTGGGGTAGAAAGGAAACTGTGAGCCTTTTTCCCTTACCGCAAACATCCATTTATGTTGCTAATTTATAATGATGTAGTACTGGTAACGTCGTAGACTAGTAGTGGTCATTTCCAGACGTCTGGTCGTTAATTTGGTGTCCTATATTAAAACGATTGCTAATAAGCATCATGTGGATTTTTACTAATTTGTTATTGGACTGAGGCTTCTTTTCATTTTGTAGGTTTGGGCTTCTGCTTTGGGTGGATGTGCTGGGTTGGAACACTAACACTATCGTAGTCTATTAATAATGATGTTTATTAGATGGGAGAATTACAACTTTATAAAAAAATGCTACTTTTTAAAAATGATATACCAAGTTTTCAAATATTAAGAGTGTCATTTATATTTATCACATATCAAAAATACCATTTTTTATAAAACCCGAGAGAAATTACTGTATGTTTTCAAGAAATTGATTTTTTTCTCTAGAAATTGATTTTTCATGAGAAATTAATTTTTTTTCTAAAAAAATATTTTTAATCCAGATTGTGTTTTTGGATTTATAACGGTTCACAATGATTCACAATAGAGTACACAGTTGATATTTTCAAAATAAGTGTAAATAATTTTTTTATTTAATTATTTTGTTAAAAAATTCAACAAATTTAGTTTACAATAGTTCACATGTGTGGTAGTTTTTTTTCGTTTGCACAATACATATTTTAAAAGGTTCACATCGTTTCAAAATAGTTCATATAATTCATATTTTTTAAAAAGTATAAATGAAATCTTTTAAATATTTTTTTTAGAAATTTTAAATGAATTTTACCCTGAAAAAATATTTTTTTTCAAGGTTGATTTTGATGTTCACAATGGTTCACAAAATAGTATACATTATATTGTACATGTGAACCATTGTGAACTAAAAACACCAAATTCACACTGTTCACAAATTTAGTTCACAATGGTTCACACAATTCATATTTTTTAAAACTCTAAATGATTTCTTTTAGAAATATTTAACAAATTTTTAGGGTCAATTTTGAGGTTTACAATACTTCACAATGATGTATAATTTTGAAGTTTGTAATAGTTCAAAATCCAAAATGAGTTTTTTCAGACATATTTAACAAATTTTTGCTTAAAAATATTTTTTTTGTTCAAATTTAAGGTTTACAATGGTTCATAAAAGTGTACATATATTATTGTGAACCAAAAAACAATAGTTCACATATGTAATTGTTTTTTGTTCACAACAAATGCATAAAAAAATTTCCAAGTTAAGGGACTATTATGTTTTTTTTTTGTTCACAACACAATGCAGAAATAATTTTCCAAGTTAAGTGACTATTACTGAATTGTTTTGATTACATGGAGTGGATTGCATAAATATCCTCAACTGAAGCTAGGGTTTCAAAAAGTCTTAGTTGCAGTCGTCGCTCTCCTCGCTCAAATAGCTCTGTCGCCGCCTCTCTCCAGCCATGCCGCCTCTTCGTCACCTCTCTCTACCCAGGTCGCATCTTCGTCATCGCTCTCCAACGGCATCGCCTCTACATTGCCTCGCTCCTGGATCCAGTCGCCACGCTAATCGTCTGTCGTGTCTCTCGCTAGGGTTCGCATATTCAGCGCCACTGCAAGACCAGTTCTGACAACTAGCAAACAACGAGACGACAATCAAAAGACAGAAAGAGAGATAAAGAAGGCAGAGGAGGAAGGCAGTGAAGAGCAAGAGATAGAGAGGAAAACCGATGTGAGGAGGAGAGAGAAGAGGAAGGGCAGCTAAGGCTTGAGAGGAGCAAAGACAAGAGAGGTGGTAGGGTTTGAAAGAGGCGTCGAAGGAGAAAAGAGAGGAGAGGAAGGGTGGGTAGGGTTTGAGAGGAGAAGAGAGAGAGAGAGGGAGGGAGAGGAAAGAAGAGAGAGAAAATTTGGAGAAAATAAAACAAAAAAAATCAAATTTATATGAAAATTAATGTGACATTTTTAAAATCTAGTTTCAAACATGTGAATTTTTAAAAAGCAAACATAAAAATAAGCATTTATGTAGAATTGAAACATGGGCTATTATTTTTAAAACTATGGCCCAAAATATGATAACTTGTGTAATTTGCACTTATTCGATCATCCTTTTTAGTTTTTATTCTTTGATTAAAATTTTCTTTTGTGATTAAAAAATCTGTTTAAAATGTCATATATTATATATCCTTAATTTTCTTACGAATTTAAATTATTCAAACAATTCATAATATTCATCTAAACATTGATACATTCAGCTTTGACCATATATATATTTTTCTTTTTTTTAATGTTAACTTCCATTAAAAATCAAATTCTTAAATTTTTAGCAACTTCACTATTATTTTAATGAATATTTTATAGTAAGCATAAGTGGCTTTAGTACTAGTATTATACTACAAGTTGTTCTAATTAATGATGACATCGATTTAGTGATAGGGATGAATCTATCACGTCATACTTTTTTAAGTAAATCTACACGATGTGAGATTGGTGCCTATCGTAATAGAACATAAAGCATATATTACTTCAAAATGTCAAAGTTAAAGTATATAGAAACTAGAAAATTATAAGGAAAATTTAATTATATGAGAAGTTAAATGATTTGAGTGGTGATCACCCCCTTAATAATTGACAAATGACAATTAAAGTTCTTAGCATCAATTTTCAAACTATCCTAAAATTTTGTGACGCAACTACAAAATAAATTAGGTTGGTTAGTCGCAGTGGCAGAGTCAGGATTCAGACTAATAAAGGGTTCGGATATGCTTTAGTCGGAATTCTGGTTGCACGATGTGTACAACAACAAAAAATGTGTATATATATATGTAATTAAATTAAATATTTGAATACATGTAGTAATTATATAATTATTTTTGTATACTCAAATCAAGAGATAATAATTAATTTTGACGTATTATTATGCTTTGAAAGCGTTACAAAATAATTTCATCATCAATAGCTGAGAATGGTGTGATTGATAGGGTTGGTTGATGAGCATGGGGTGGTTTACGAACTTTGAGGAAAAAAATTAAAATTCAGTTATAGATTTGGTGTCAAATCACGTGGGTGCATTTAAGAGAGTAAAGAGGGTCTTTGGTTTAGGTTGATTCCGTAGTAAATAACAGATGTAGATTTTAAATTAATAAATTATATAGTGAAAATATTAAGATAGTAAACATCTTTAAGAATTACGGTAAAATGTTATATATGATACCAATGAACTGTCTTTCAAAGAAGGCAATATGTTGGTTTTATCAAACTTACCATTAAACAGTTGTTTGCTAATTAGAAAATCTATTCATTATATCTCCCTAATTTTAAGCCTGTCTTTTCTTATTTATTTATTTAATTTTTGAATAGAAATGTGCATTTAAAAATTATTTATTGGTTTAGGTTATTTCATAAAATTGCTATGTGAAGTTGTAATTAGTGATGGAACTGGTATGTTCTTATAGTGAGAAGTCTTATATGCATAGCTAATTTTGTGTAGGTGTCTGAGCATCATCTTTGGAATGGACCACTAGGCCTTAAACGATGTTGTTTGACCTAAGGAGAATATTTTCCTTTCAATTGAAAAACACTCCTCTCAACCGAAACCCTAATCAACATTTTTCCATCCTTGCAGTCATCACCTTCTACAATTAGCTCCGAATAAATTCACCACCATCCACTCTGACTCAATTCCTCAACCGACTCCAAAATGCAACCATCTCTCTCTCTCCCCACCACCATCGCAAAACCAAACCCTGATTTTGATTCTACTTTCTGTATAGTCTTTGTCTTCATATTCTATCACTTCTTTACCATCCACGACTATTCTCCTCAAGCTCTCTTCATCCCTGCCGACCTACAACTCCATAAAAGCATGAACCCAATGGGTATTGGGTTCATTTAAGCAAGCAGAGCCCTCCTCCGACTCGGCCTTTGCTGGTCCTCATGTGGCTCCGCCATTGGTTAGTGGTCCAATTGTCTAGTCAAAAGTTGGAAGTGATCAGTAACTTAAACAACAAATATGTTTTCCGCTCTTACACTAAGGTACAAGTTATTTTTTTTTTATATATATATATATAAATACAAGAAATTTGGTCATTGCCTACATTTTCTTTAGCTATGAGATTAAATTCGTGGCCAATTGTATTTTTGTCTACGATTTTTTGAATTCGTAGATAAAAATTGAAAACTCTGCGCGCCAATTATTTTCTCAGTGGAGGGAGAAAAATGATTAATTTTGCCTATGAATTTTATCTGTAGAGAATAGTCACGACACTTTCATCTACGAATTTCAAAACGTAGGTAAAAGAAGATTACTTTTATCTACGAAACGTTAACGTAGCTAAACAAATTTTCTTTACACACTTTATAAACCCAAATCCAATTATGTTTTGATACCCCACGGAAACCCTACCTCTCCGCCGCCTACCTCTGTCTCTCTTCTCCTTTCCGCATACTCCCTCTACTCTTTCTTCCCAACACCTCATTCTCTCGTCTCTTCTATAGCTCTTCACACTGCTCAACGCAAAGATTAGGAGATCCAACTCCACTCGAAAAACCTCAAATATCCACACCCAAATCCCAAATTTGCAATCTCAGCTTCGAAAACTTTCGGAAAAACCCTAACACCAGAAAGACAGAGTCCTAGCGTTTTACCAAACAGGACACTTCGCAACAGCTGCCCACCTCGGCGTCACTCACGACCTCTGAAAAAGACATCCAAAGGTGTATTTTTTCTTTGGACTTCTGTTGTCTCCATGTCCATGGTATTAATTTGATTTCCATTCTTTAAATTGAAAAATCTGCTTTTTTTGTGTTTTTTTGGGGATCTATACAGAGTTTGCAACAAATTACACTTTACAAGATAATTTCAAAGGTAATTCTTCTTCTTTTTTTTTTTAGATTTTTGAATTTTTTTTATCGGGGTTTCAGGTTTGAATATTTTTATCGGGGGTTATAGGAGCCATCTGGTTCAATTTTGGTATCTAAGATCGGCATATAAACCAGGTGAGGGGTTTAATTTTGTTATCTCTGTTTGTGTGTGTGTTTTAAGTGCTTCTTTTATTTTTAGATTATCTGTTTTGTTTATTTGATATTCTTTTGATGAGAAATGGAATTTTCGTTTGGTGGGTTCAATGGGTTTGTGCTGAATTTTGTTCAGCAATTGTTCAATTGGAGGTTTTGATATAAGGGGTTTGTTTGTTTTGTCGTTGTATCGGGAAAATGTTGTGCGTATATTTGAATTGATGTGCGATTGTCACTTTTTTTGTGTATATAAGCTGATATGATTTTAAGGTTAAGAAATTTGTTCGAGAAGTTTTATGTAACTTGATGAGTGGATTATTGGTTCAAATATGTTCCACTTCTTTTTTTTTTCTTGTATGTTTTTGGGCCTGGGAGTAGGGAGATGAGAGTTGCAGAGTCATGCAGGACAGCAGGAGCTCCACTTTATCATGTTGCACCGGAGCGTACATGTTCCTTATTTCTAAAGCGGATAGGTTTATTATATATGTCTATATGTGGCTAGCTTTTGTGTATTAGTGTTCTATTGTGTTTTGTTGTACTTAGATGCCTATCGCATTTACGCTTCAGCCATATCTAATGTTGTGGCATTATGCAAATTTGTGCTTCCCTGGACATTTGCTTTTATGAAGATGAGAGTGGTTGCTTTTACGCATGTATATGCATGTCAAATGAACTAATGTCTGCATGAGGGGTGCATGAATGAGAGTTTCAGATTTTTATTTATGGAATGAGAGTTTCAGATTTGTATTTATGCTCTAGTGATGGATACAAATGTGATTTCCTTGTAGGAGTCTTGAAAAAGGTGGAGTCTCATGATGAGACTGTATGCCAAGCTCCAGAGCGTCCCATTCTTTATGCAACTGTGGTTTCTTTGGAGTGCGGCTGTAATGAATCTGTATTCCAAGCTATTTAGCTTTTTACATTTTAATTGCAGGCCTAAGGAACCAAACCAAAAATAAAAATCTACAGGATTTACTTTAGGAAACAAAAAGTATGTCATTGGACCATTCTCCTTTGTTTATAACTATTAGAGTTAATTGTAAACTTGTCACATGCCTTTGATGATTTTACTGAGACAATGATATGTTACATTATTGGGTGGAACTAATTTCTGTATGTCATTGTGCAATAGTTAAAGCTGGACTTTTCAACCTTGGTTATTATTTCTGTCGAGAAACGTGAGCAAATTGGATAAACACACAAATCTTAATAGCTAAGCATTCAGGTATTAATGGATTCAATTTAAGTCATTAAGCATCCTGATTGCTTTTTTTTTTTCTGCATTATGTCAAACAGATCCGCTTCTGATTTCTTTTCTTTTTCTTTTTTCTAATATAAGTTGGCCTGAAAATTGAGAATTGCTGTTAGAATTTCTAAGTTTTTTTCCAATTTTGTTTCGTTTTTGTGAATAAAAAACAAGTATTGTGTTAAACTTTAACAATTTCTTCTCTCTGAAATCTGCATTATTGATGCTATTCTATTTTTTTTTCTTGATGGGCTTGTAATTTATGATGGTGTTCATGGAATTTTGAGAGGGCTGCAAGGTAGAAGTTTGCAAATGCCTTTAGTATTAGGTAAGCATTTTGTTGTCTTATTTTGCAGTATGAGAAGAGTATCATGTCTTCTATGGAGGCGCAGAGGAAGAGAAGATATGGAAGGACTTAGAACTAAGCTATATATCAGGCTCATAAAACCATATGTTTGATTGTATGAATCTTTAATGGAGCGCAATTGAGACAGTATGCAAGCTACATGTTTTATTGGTTGATTTTGGCATTCTGTTTAATGAATCTTATATTTTTTATGATTAGATAACTTTACCAGAGTTTTTAGTCTTCTGTAATTGTAATTAAGGATGTTAATTTTTCAAGTTGGTATTCATCTCCTAACAAGAATCTGCAGTTGTCTTATGCCACTATGATACTAAAGTAAGCTTCATCTGAACCATTTGTACTTGCAATTGTTTTAAACTTCTGAATAAAAGTGTCAACCTTTTGCTGCGAGCATCTTTTAGCTTTCTGTATATCTATAATGATTTTTACAAGTTCAATTTTAATTTATTTGCATTTTATTT